>CM076572.1:1348632707-1348799520 GCA_034641835.2 Pinus albicaulis | reverse complement strand
CAGAAGAGGACCTAAACGTAACTCAGAGAAAGGAAATACAACGACAGAACCCAAACGGAGAGATGAGGAGTCATCCTTTGCCATTGATGTCAAAGGGGGAGGAAGAACAAATAGCAGGAGGAAGAGCAAGCAACAAGAGAAAGAGAAAGCAAACAAAGAAAGTGGATTGCCATCAATGCCAAAGGGGGAGACTGTTGGAAATATTGTCATTGATGGCAAAGGAGGCAGCACTCAGGCAAAAGAGGCAGCGCTGTAGCAAAGGAAGGCAAAAGAGGCACAACGAAAGCAATAGAGGCAGCAAGAAGAAAGTCAAAATGTAACAGTCATAGAAGCATAGTGAAGAACCGTTATCGGAAGATAGAGACAGAGGCAGAGTGACAGAAGCAGAGACAGAGGCAGAGAGCAGTTACAAAATTCCGGGAATCGCACACTCCAGCGAGCGTTATACATATAATATAACACGAATCTTATTCCGGGAATCGCAGACTCCAGCCAGGCGTTACACATATAATACATAACCATATTCCGGGAATCGCACTCTCCAACCGGCGGAGCACATATAACATATACAAACATTATTCCGGGAATCGCACACTCCAACCGGCGTTATACAACACAAATATTATTCCGGGAATCGTCTACCGCGATGGAGGATACATATAAATGCCGCACATTACGTATGTTGCAGAGGTCCAAGGCATACATATTATGTTATATAAGCGGAGTGCATAAAACAAAGTTTTATAAGGTGGGACCCCTCCCCAATCGCAATCGGAGAAAAGGTTCAATCGGCGGAGTTTTGTTATGTGCTCCGATCAAAAGCCGGACCCGATCGAGTTATATACCACAGTTTATTGCTAATCGCATCCGAGTTCCCAATCGCAATCGGAACCTTCCGATTGATCGCATGTCTTTTGTAAAACGCTGCGATTGAAGTGGCGGACCCGATCCTGTTATAAGCGGGAGTTAATATATGCAAATCGCATCCGTGTTCTGATCGCAATCGAAACTTTTCTATTATGCGCCCCGATTGCATTTGATTGGAAATCCGGACCCGATTGGTATATAAACTACGACTCATATACAACTTGAGTTCCAGGTCTAATCGCATCGGCAAAACGCAGTGAACAGTGATCAATCGCAATCGGAGCAGGAGCGATCAATCGCAATCGGAGGAGAACCAATTCATCGGAAAACATGTCAAGTGGGCCCGAAAGGGCATTTGTTAAGTATTATCAAGTTTATTCAGTAGAAGCAGCAGTTGTTTGTTAAAACCTTATATAAGGATGTCGAGAGTTGATTTAAGTTGTATCAAAAGGCGCTGTTATATATATAAAGGGCGATTGTATTAAAATATGCCACGTGGTCTCTAGACCCACGGGCCTCGGCTTAAGGTGGAGGGCGATTGGTAATATAAAACGAATGTTGCGATTGTATTGAAAAGTGCCGTGTGGTCTGTAAACCCATGGGCCTCAGCTTAAGGGGAGGGCGATTATTAATATACGACTGTGATATATGTCCGTTCCGCTTGCGGAATGTTCCACATCAACAAGACACTAATAGCATAAAAGGGATTGGAGTTCCTCCAGATTTACAGTCAGCAGATATAAACGGAACAGTTACACGCATGCAACAGGTACACCACAGCAGAGGACAGAAAGGACAAATACACAGTCAGAGAAAAGACAGATGCGCAGCAAGCCAAGAGACAAAACAAGTGAGCTGGAGTTCTCATTTAAATTTGAATGTAAATGTTTTATTTAAATTTTTATTGTTTGTGATGCATTGGCAAGTCTCCGAGAGAAAACAAACTCCCACTGTAATGTTAAAATTGACACCTACAGTTATAATTTCTGAGTAAGCTGACAAAAGGAGTGAGAAGGCAGAAGGCAAAGAGACATGACTTTCCATTTCGAATTCCAAGCAGAATACAAACAGTCATGTGAGGAAATCTATAAATAATATCATCTTGATATGCAGAGAGAGTTTTTTTTTTAGAGCAAGGGAGAGAGCATATATAGAGAGAATGCAGAATATAGAAGGCAGAGAAGATTAAGAGAAGCTACAGAACAGAGCTGATATCTGAGGTAAATCAGCAAACATTCAGTTTTAGAAAATGAGGAAGTTGGAGCTTCCCTATCAAGTTGCAGCTTGATAGCTGTCAGTTGTAGCTGATTGAGGTTGGAGCCTCCTGTAGGTTGGTGCCTGCAGAAAATTGAAGGGAGTTGGTGCTTCCTTGCAAGTTGTAGCTTGCAGAATTGAGGTAGGAGCCTCCCGTAGGTTGGTGCCTGCAGAAAAACAGTGGTGAGAGGGAGTTGGAGCTTGCCTTTGCATCACAACAATAATAAGATGTGGTTTTCTCCCTTTATGGGTTTCCACTTATATCTGGTGTCTCCGTGCATGATATTTATGTATTGATCTGATATGTATCATTTGCTTAATACCTGCTGCTCTCAAATTAAGTCTACTGCTATATTAAACTAATACTTTCCGATTACATTCTAAGATTACTCTCACATCAAATAGAGTTTTAAATGAAGGTGTAAATAAGTTTATTGAAAATTTTAAAAGATCAGGAATGTATTAAACTGATTCAATTTCCCTCTCGCCTTTTAATCTCCAGGAGGTTCAACAATAATTTCCCGAGGAAAGCTACAGCTAAAAACCCCATTATCTTCTATTGTATATTATCATGGATCATGAAACAATTACATACAAAACTCCAATCACAAGAGCTCTCAGTACATCAGCTAATTGTCACTTTCATACAAAAATTGGCAAATCACTTGCTCAAATTACTGTCTCCAGACAACCTGTCTCCAATGCGCAATCCCTGCTGATAGCAATCCCTGAATGAATGAAATCTTGCCTACCTTGACTGTGCAATCCTCATGGGCACATCCAATGTGTGTGTGGTTGCATGTGTGCAACCAGATAATGTCACAACTGATATTCAACTTCCCTTTCGCCTAGAGCTCAATTGGGTCTCCATTGGATCTGACATGCATGCAGTTAATAATAGTAAATCTTCAATTGCATGTGATACCACTAATTGTGAATTAATTAATAATTAATTCACTTGATCTCTCACTAGTGTATCTTCAATTACAACTAGCACAATTGAGTTTAACTCACTTAACTAAGTTAAACTACTTTACAACTTGCACAACTGCACTTCCAACTCTGTTACAACTCGAATCACTTAGTTACAACTCAAGTCAACCTGCATGTCCCACCAACCAACCACTCAACTTAAAATTCACTTAGCTAACTGATTTTCCATTTCAGTTAACTATTTCCAAGTGCTCATTAAGAATAGATTATAGTTTATTTGTCCATCTAAATTAAGGGATAATAAAGATAGATATGCATCTATAAATAGACATACACCTAAAAATAGCCTGAGACCCCTTCCTAGTGTAGTTGCTTAATTTTCACTAGGATCTTCTTGTTGAATCTCAACACTCCCTCTCAACAAGAAAGGGATTATCCTTCACCGTGATCATGTCTCTATGGTATTTGAATTTTCTCCTGGTGAGTGCCTCCGTCAAAATATCTGCATCCTAATCTTCCATGGGAATGTACTGAAGCAACATGATTCTCCTCTGCACACAATCTCTGAGATGATGGTACCAGATATCTATATCTTGGATCTATCATGAAACACAAGGTTAATTGAGATTTTAATGCAACTCTAATTATCTCAATGAATCACTGTTGGATCCATATGAGAACCAAACACACCAACTAAGATCTTTCACATCCAGATAGCCTCACATCTAGCTTGACTTGCTGCCATGTATTCCGCTTCTGCTGAATTGAGTGCCACGGATCTCTGCTTCCTGCTGTACCAAGAAACAATTGTAGATCCAATGCTAAAGATCCCCCCTGATGTGCTCTTTCTGTCCGTTGGACTTCCAACCCAATCTGCATCTGTGAAGCCATGCAACTTCACTCCATCCGTCTGTCTGTACCATAAACCATACTCTGATGTGCCCCTCAGGTATCTCAGGACATGCTTCCCCGCCTTCCAAAAGAGCTTGGTAGGCTTAACCATAGCTTGAATCAGCTGGTTAACCGCATAGAAAATGTCTGGTTTCATGTTCACTAGATACATTAGCAAACCCACTAACTGTTGATAGCTAATAGCATCCACTACCTCTCCAGAAGTCTCATCCTCTTTCCTCTAGTTTCCTAGAAGAGGAGTATCCATGGGTTTGCAGCCCTCCATGTTAAACTTACCCAATATCTCCTTTGCATACTTTCCTTGAGAGACAAAAAGTTCACCATCTCGTTGCCATATTTCCAATCCAAGGAAATAATGAAGGAGGCCCAAATCCTTCATTTCAAACTCCCTTGCAAGATCCTCCTTGCATGAGTGTATCAGCTGCTCATCACCAATCAATATTAAATCATCAACATAAAGAACAATTATTAAAAGCTTACCCTCCACCATAATTTGGTATAGGTTTTCATCTGCTTCACTTTTGGTGAAGCCCAGTCCAGTGAAATAGTTGTCTAACCAAGTGTACCAAGCACGGGGTGCTTGCTTCAACCCATACAACGCTCTTTTGAGTCAGCACACATGCGACTCACTGTTGAAGATCTCAAAACCTTCAAGATTCTCTATGTACACCTCTTCCTCAATGGTCCCATTTAGAAATGAATTTTTCACATCCATATGATGAATGCACCAACCCATCTGCGCTGAGAGAGCAAGGATGGATCTTATGGAAGAATACCTTGCGACAGGTGCAAAGGTCTCTTCATAATATATCCCCTCGATCTGTGAGAAGCCTCGGGCCACAAATCTGGCCTTGTATTTCTCCACACTCCCATCAACAACTTGCTTTACCTTGTAGATCCATCTTGAACCTACCATTGATTTATCAACCAGCCATGGAACAATTTCCCAAGCACTGTTTTTGACAATGGAGTCATACTCCACCATTGCATCAACCCAAGTGGGCTCCTCCACTGCTTCCTGAAAGGAATATGGTCTAGTCACAATAAATTGGCTCAGGAGAGCCATGTATCTAGTAAATTGGTCAGGAGACTATCTCTATCTGCGTTGTGAAGTAGAGACTCCTACATTATGTGCAGCATCAAGTCTCAGCCTATCAGCTTCCGTGGTGCGCCTTCTGCCATTTCTGATGGATGGCTCTGCATGAGTGGCTTCCTCCACTCCATAATCCTCCTCCTATGGCTGATCCACATCTAGAGACTCATCTTTGGGAACTAGAAGTTCCTCCTCCGCATGCAAGTCCAGCTCCCTCTCAAGCGACAACGACATGGCTTTCCCCTCATCAAATTTTATATCTCGTCACACAATAGTCATTCTAAAGATAGTTACCGATCAAATGGGAACTATTAACTAAAACAAGAACTCTAACAAAAAAAACATCAAAAAACCATGAAAAAACAAGCCGAAAACGACAAGTTGTATTCTGGAATAACTTCTTCTTCTTATTTTTTATTTTTATTATTTTTTTCATTAATTAATTAATCAATTTATTTTTCGGGGTAAATTTCAACATTTTTAAAAAATGGAAGAAAAAGCCATTTTTTTGTTTTGTTTTGTGCAAAAAACACCCCGAAAACGAAAAGTTGATGATGATGATGATGGTTAACGTCCACTAAGACCAATCTTTGGTCTATTAGACCTAAAGAAAAGAGTTATTTAGGTCCTCTCTTTTTTTCGGGGTAAATTTTCAACATTTTTAAAAATAGATGTAAAAACCAATTTTTTTTTTTACAAAAAACACCCTGAAAAACGAAAAGTGCTGAAACAAAAATTTTATAATAATAAAAATTTATATATATATATATATATATATATATATATATATATATATATATATATATATATATATATATATATATATATATATATATATATATACATATATATATATATATATATATACATATATATATATATATATATACATACATATATATATATTAAAATAATTGAAAAAAAAACAAATTTCATTATAAATATATATATGTTTTTTTTTAAATTTTAAAATAAAAAAAAAATTAAGAGAAAAAATTAAAAAAAGCATTTTAAAATTAAAATTTAAAAATATATTAAAAGTTAAAAAATAAAAAATAAAAACAAAAACAACAAATTAAAAAAAAATAAATAAATTTAAAAAAAATAAAATAAAATGAAAATATACAAATTAAATTTTAAAAATAAAAATTAAATTTTTATTAAATTAAAAACAAAACAATTTAAATTTGAAAATAAAAAATGAAACTAAAAAAAAACATATGTTAAATTTTAAAAAATTTAAAATTTAAAAATTAAAATTAACACCAAAAAAAATTATTTGAATTAAAATTAAAAAAAAAAATTAAAAAAAATGAAAAAGTAAAATAAAAAAAAATATTAAACTAAAAAACTATTAAAAAAAAAAATTTTAAAAAATTAAATTAAATTAAAAATATAAGAAATAAATTATATGTATATATTAAATTAAATTAAAAAATATATATTTTACATCTTACTAAATTAAAAAAAAATAATATTAATCTAAAAAATTAAATTTAAAAATAAATAAATAAATAAATAAATTTTAAAATTAAAAAAAAAAAAAATCAAAATAAAAGAACATTTAAAATGAAAATTAAAAAATAAAATAAAAATCAATTAAAAATGGAAACAAATAAATAAATAAAAAATATTAATGAAAATAAATAAATAAATAAATTAATTTAAAAAATAAAATTGATTTAAAATATAAAAGATAATTTAAATAAAAAAAATAAATTTTATGTAATTAATATATATATATATTAAATTTAAATAAATAAATAAAAAATTAACAAAAATTATTAAATTTTATTAAATTAAATTCAAAAATTAATATTAAATTTAATAAAATTAAATTAAAAAATAAATATTAAATATAATAAATAATAATAAAAATTAAAAAAAAATTATTGAAATTTAATTAAAAAAAATCAAATTAAAAAGAAATTATTTAATTGCGCCGCCTAGGTTGCGGCGGGGGCCAGTGGCTAGGCGGGCGGGGTTGGTTGCATCTCCCTGCCCACCATACGACGGACCACGCTGCGACCTGGGTGGGAGGTCGATTCTAGGAATCAGCCTCCTGGGTCGATTTCGGGAATCAACCTCCCCATGTCAATTCTGGGAATCACCCTCCCTAGGTCGATTTCCGAAATCGACCTCCCCAGGTCGATTCCTAGAATCGGCTTCCCGAGGTCGATTCCCATAATTGACCTTCCAAGTTCGATTCCCAGAATCGACCTCCCCAGGCCGATTGCAGGAATCGACCTCCCAATGTCGATTACCAGAATCGACCTCCCCAAGTCAATTCTCAGAATCGACCTCCCCAAGTCGATTCTGGGAACCAACCTCCCTAAGTTGATTATGAGAATCCACCTCCTGTCACCACTTGGGCGGTGCAATTAAATATATATATATTTTTAATTCAAGTTTATTTATTTATTTTAATAATTTTTTTTGTTTTTAATAAAAAAAATTTAACTTTTTTATTATTTATTATATTTCATATTTGCTTTTTTAATTTAATTTAATATTTTATTCTAATTTTTAATTTATTATTATTTTTAAATTTATTTATTAAATTTTAATTTGAAAAATGCTTTCTTTCCATTTTAAAATTTTTAAAATGATTTAAGTTTTAAAAACAATTATATATATATATATATAATTAAAATTATTTGAAAATGTTTTTTCTTATTTTTTGTTTTCTAATCTTAATTTTTATTTTAAAATTTCTATATATATTAATATAATGTTTTATTATTTTAAAAAATTTATTTTTATTTTCTTATTATTATTATTTTTTTAAATTTTAAATTTTAAAATTTAAATATTTTTTATTTTTATTTCTTAATTTTAATTGTCTTTAAATTTTCTATTTTAATTTTTTTTCTAATTATATATATATATTTTTAATAACTGAGAAAAAAAATGTTTTTGATGTATTTTTATTTTATTGGTTTAGTTTTGTTTTCTTTAAATTATGTGTATTTTTGAATTTTTTCCCATTTTTTATTTAATTTTCGAAATTTTTTGTTTTTTTTTTTAAATTTATTTATTTTTGTTTTTACAAATTAATATTGTTTTATTTTTACATTTTTATTGGTTTTTTTATTATTATTTTTGTTATGTTTTTCTTATCTTATTTGTAAGTTTTTATTACCAACATGAAAATTACAACTTAAAAAAAAATGGTCGATGATGCATCAACACTTTTCAAAATTAGCATGAAAATTACTAACATTTTAAAACAAATGTTCATACTTCATAAATAAATAAATTAAAGTGTAAAAAATATGCAAAAAAAAAAATGGGGAGATTCTGCATCACCAGTTTTCAAAATCGGGTGCTTTTTTTGCTACCTCAAAAAAGTAGGTACCAGTTCAGTTAGCTATTTGATCGGTAACTATGTTTCTGCTGTTTGGCAAATACACACGATAATTATGGGGTGTTTCTGTGTAGCCCACAAAAATCCCAACTTTAGTAGTCGGCTCTAGCTTCTTCCTGGCATCCTTGGTCACATGTACATAAACAGATGAGCCAAAAATTTTAAAGTGTGAAACATCCAGTTTCTTACCAGTGAAAGCTTCTTCAAGTGTACTCATGCCAAGTACACTATAAGGACAATGGTTTTGCACATAAACCGCAGTGTTGCATGCTTCTGCCCACAAATGCATTGGTAAGCCCTGATCACATAACATCACTCGTGCTTCACCCATGATCGTTATGTTCTTCCTCTCTGCGACCCCATTCTACTATGGGTTATGAGACACTATGAGTTCTCTTCGAATTCCTTCTTTGTTGCAGAAGTTCTTGAATTCGTTAGAGATGTATTCTCCGCCATTATTTCGCTTAAGAGCCTTTACTTGCTTCCATGGATCTTTCTATGCCTTAAACTCACATTTAGAGAATGTTTGATCTTTCTTCTGCATGAAGAAGATCCAACATTTACGAGAAAAGTCATCAACAAATATTACATAGTACTTATGTTTTTCTGTTGAAGCAATTGAGAACGGTCCACACACGTCTGTGTGAAATCTCTCAAGGATCCCCAAAGCACGGTTCTCCTTCTCATGAAAGGTGGAATTTACATACTTCCCCATGGTGAAACCCTTGCACTGATCTAACTGAGCAAGTGTTCCCATTGGAAGTCCAGCAGATATTTGTTGCATAACTTTCAAGGCTCCATGATGAAGACGACCCAATTTCCTATGCCATAATTTGCCCTCATCCCGGCTCACCATTTTCTTCGCCTTGCCCACTATAGCATTGCAACCATCTACCTCCAGCTTGTAGATATTCTTAACTTGAATCCCTATCCTATTGGCTTGACCCATTGTTTTATGTCGCAGGAAAGATTTTCCATCACTAAAAACAACGTCATAGCCTCTGTCCTCCAACATTGCGACTGAGACCAAATTTTTCTTCAGACCTAGTACATGCATAACATATTTTAATTGAAATGATTTACTTGAATCCCTCTGAAAGGTAATGGTACCAATCCCGATATCACTGTACCATCTGTCATCGCCCATATCAATATGCATCTAGTGATCTTTCTCCTCCAAGTCACTGAAAAGTTCCTTATCTCCCGTCATGTGAAAGGAAGCGTCACTATCCAAATACCACATTGATCCCATTGCACTTGATACCATGCATGCAATCAAGGAGAAGTCAAGCTCAAATTGCGAGGCAAGGGCCTCACACACTACAGCTCCAACAACCTTCTTGTTCTTCTTCTTTTGTGGACAGTTTGTAGCAAAATGCCCATGTTCGTGACAATGAAAACACTTCACCTTGAACATGTCCTGCTTCTTGCCTTTAGACTCGGATTTATAATTGAATTTATTCCCCTTCCATTTCTTTGCCTTGGGAGCCAAAGCACAATCCTATTCATCATCATGCTTTTATGAAGAGCCATCTTTGGTGTTCGCCTGAACTCCTCATGCACTAGATCCAACCATAGTTGTTCCCAATCCAACAACTTTTCTTGTCCGTTGATAGAGTCTTCATAACTGTGCCAACTCTTAGGAAGTCCCAAGAGAGCCAAACTCACCAAATCATCATCAACAATTGTTGTTCCCACACTCCCTAGTTCATCTCAACATTGGACAAACTTTGTGAGATACTTTGGAATGGTGTCACCCTTTTCCATCTTGATCTTCCTGAGTTTATCTTTGAGCGCCAATTTCCTATGGTCGCTGCTACTTTGGAATAGATTTGTCAAAGCCTTCCACATAGCATATGGTGTGGCTTTACCATGGAGGATTGAGACAATGTGGTCTCGTAATCCCTCCAATAAGATCCTCCTCGCCTTTTCCACTTTCTTTTTCCATGCATCAAGATTGGCAGCATCTGCAACATCTGGCTTAGGAACATCTTTTTCAATGAATTTCTTCAATTCATTGTCTTCGAGTACTGCCTCCATCATGTCCTTCCAAGAAATGTAGTTCAAGCTGTGCTCGAGTGTATACTCTAACCTCAAGCCATTAAAAGCCATTTAGATCTTGAATCAATTGTAGCACCAAGAAAGTCTTTTTCCAAATTCGAATTCTATCCACCAACAAAATCAACTCTTGCTTCACTTCTGCAATTTCCTTTGCTTTGATACCATGTAGAAATTATACAATATGCTTATATATCTTGGATTCACTTGATCTAACAATATGATAAAGTTAAATATTGAATCACTTCTACAAATCTTTGTGGAAGTAAAAACACAATCGCCAACTACAATATCATGAAGAAAGATCAATCACACACAACATGGATAATTTCCTGGGGAAAGCTTATAGCTAAAAACCCCACTATCTTCTATATTATATTATATCATGGATCATGAAAAATTACATACAAAACTCAGATTAAAAGAGCTCTTAGAACATCAACTAATTGTCTCACACTATCATGCAAAAATTGGCAAATCACTTGCTCAATTTACTGTCTCCAGACAACCTACCTCCACTGCGCAATCCCTGCTGATAGCAATCCATGAATGAATGAAATCTTGCCTGCCTTGACTACACAATCCTCATGGGAACATCCAATATGTGTGTGGTTGCATGTGTGCAACTGGATTATGTCACAATTGATAGTCAACTTCACTTTCACCTAGAACTAAACTGGGTCTCTAATGGATCTGACATGCATGCTGCTAATAATAGTAAATGTTCAGTTGCATGTGAGACCACTAATTGTGAATTAATTAATAATTAATTCACTTGATCTCTCACTAGTGTATCTTTAGTTACAACTAGCACAACTGAGTTTAACTCACTTAACTGAGTTAAACTACTTTACAACTTGCACAACTGCACTTCCAACTCTTTTACGACTCGAATCACTATGTTACAACTCAAGTCAACCTGCATGTCCCACCAACCAACCACTCAACTCGAAATTCACTTAGCTAATTGATTTTCCACTTCAGTTAACAATTTCCAAGTGCTCATTGAGAATAAATTATAGTTTATTGTCCATCTAAATTAAGGGATAATAAAGATAGACATGCATCTACAAATAGACATGCATTATATAAATAGATTATGCACATACATATATAAATAGACATACACCTAAAAATTGCCTGAGGCCCCATCCTAGTGTAGGTGCTTAATTTTCACTAGGATCTTCTTGTTGAATCTCAACAGGAAACAAAACGTGAGTTACAATAGGATATTATTCATTGCTTAGATGAAGATATGTTTGGGATGTTTCTAACTAAAGAGGAACATGATGAGTCTAGTCATGATTTGGAGAAGAATGAGGGACGATCTGATTACTTAAAGCATTATCAACATGCCATCTTTGAAATGCAGAAACAATACAATTTGAGAAACATGAATGTCCCCATTACAACAAACAAAGCTCACCCAAAGAAAGATGTTCCTAAAGCAACTGAGCCAAAGAAGGATACACCACCACCACCTCCTGTCAAATAAGTTGAAAAAGCCTCATCTACTTTCAGTTTAGAAAATGAGATCTCCAAACTAAAAATTCCAGTTCCCTTCGGAGAAATTATCAAGGTCACTAAATATAGAATTAAAATTTTCAAGATGTTAAACTCTCAACCTGGACCTTCAGACATCCTCAATTGCAAGAAGATCATCCCACCATTTTCCTAGGACCAATGGTAGAAGATGAAAAAAATGATGAAGTTCCTCCTTTTTATGTAAGTCTAAATATTCATGATATGACTTTGCACAATGCCATGTTAGACTCAAGAGCTTCTCACAACCTTATGCCTAAGGTGATTATGGAAATGATGGGTTTAGAGATCACTAGACCTTACAAAGACATGTTTTCTTTTGATTCCAAGAGAGTCCAATGCATAGGTCTCATTAAAGATGTTGTTGTTGGCCTAACACAAGTACCTGCTATAACACTGGTGATGGACATAGTGGTAGCTGACATTACTCCGAGGTTTGGTATGCTTTTATCCAGATTTTGGGCAGCCAAAATTAAAGGGACTTTGTAGATGGATATGACATATGCCACCATTTTGGTTTTTGGTGAGAAAAGGAGGCTGTATAGAGAAAGTATGATGGCTTACATGGTGAGTAGTAAGGATAAGCCTCAAAATTTTCCTATTTATGCAGTTGAAACTGAATTGGGGTCCTCATTTTTGTTTAATGAACTTACTGATGAGGCAGAAATTGAAGAAAAGACAGAAAATCAACAAGCAGAAAATCAGGGATGTGTTGAGGAAAATGGAGAAGGTTGGTGGCTTTTACACTTTGATGGCTCTACTAGAAGAGAGGGGGTTGGAGCAGGGATATGGATTACTACTCATAATGCTAAAATTAAATTTTTCTCTTTCAAACTTAAATTTGACTGTACAAACAATATGGCAGAGTATGAGTCACTGTTTTTGGGTGTAGAGACTTTGAAAGAATTAGGCACCAAAAATATATCAGTGTGTGGTGATTCAAAGTTACTGATTAAGCAGGATGAAGGGTCTTACCAAACCAAGGATGTAAGAATGAGGGAATACAAAAAATTAATCATTGAAATGCTGGGGAATTTCCAGGAATATGCTTTCATTAGCAAAACTAGAGACCAAAATTCAGTAGCTAATTCTCTAGCTGTCTCTACAAGTTTATTTGTCATCCCTACTCATACTAGTGAGAAATATGAGGTTGAGTTCAGACATAGGCCAACAATCCCTAATAACATCATTCATTGGCAAGTGTTTGATAATGACCAACAAGTTCGAAAATTCTTTGAAATGAAGGAGGAATTTGAGAATATCCAAGTAGATCAACAAAATATGTTTGTTGAAACGAAAGTCAATCCTGAAGTCTTGCAGCTGAAAAAAATTGTATTCTGAAAGGCCTATTCCCCTTGAGAAACTATTTTATCAAAATGATGTTTTCAAATCTCCCAGAATGTAGGCTGATGATGAAGAGGTGGAGACTTGCAATCTTGGTGCAACAAAAGTGCCTAAAATGGTCAAACTTTCTAAGTTTATTTATATGGAGATGAGACAGAAGTATGTGGATATGATGAAGAAATATATTGGTGTTTTTGCATGGAGCTATGCTGATCTGAAAAGGTATGATCCTAGCATTATTCAACATACTATTCCCATTAAAGAGAATGAAAAAACTTTCAAGCAGAAGTTGAGAAGAATTAATATTTTTCTCATGCCCTTGATTGAGAAAGAGATTAAGAAACTTTTTGATGCAAAGATCATTGTCCCTATAAGGTTTTCAAAATGGCTTGCTAATCTAGTACATGTCAGAAAGAAGAGTGGTGAGATTAGAATTTGTATTGACTTTAGAAATATGAGCAAGGAATCTCTGAAGGATAACTACCCTCTTCCCAAGATGGATCAGATTTTGCAGAATATTGTTGTCTCTCAAATAATTTCCATGCTTGATGGTTTTTCAAGTTACAATCAAATATTGGTACATCCAAAAGATGAGGAGAAAACTTCTTTGACCACGCCATGGGGAACATTCATGTATGCCAATATGCCTTTTAGTTTAATGAATGTAGGGGCAACCTTCCAGAGGGCGATGTATATTTCTTTTGCTAAGGAGAAAGACAAATCAGTTGTGGTATATTTGGATGACATAACTATGTTTTCAAGAAAGGAAGAAGAACACTTGAAACATTTGGAGAAAACTTTGTAGAAATGTAGAAAATTCGGTATCTCTCTTAATCCCACCAAAAGTGTCTTTGCTCTAACTTCTAGAAAATTGTTAGGAAACATCATATCGAAATATGGAATAAAGATTGATCCTAATAGAGTCAGTGCAATTCAGAAGATATACTTGCCAAGGAATAGGAAAGAGATTCAGTATTTTCTTGGAAAGGTAAATTTTGTTAGAAGGTTTATCCCAAACTTTGTTGAGATTGTCAAGAAAATTTACAAGATGTTAAAGAAGGAATCTGATGTTAAGTGGAATGTTGAAGCTAGGAAATCAATTGAAGAAATAAAGAAAGCCCTCAATCAAGCCCTAATGCTTATAAATCCTGATTTCTCAAGTGAATGTATAGTTTTTACATTTGCTTCTGAAAATACCATTGCTGGAGTTTTATTGCAGAAAGGGAAGCAAGGTGGTGAGCAACCTATTTCCTTTTTTAGTAGGACACTTGCCAAGTTTTAATTGAAGTATAATAACTTGGAAAAACAGGCATATGCTTTAGTCAAAGCTCTTAAAGATGTCATAATTTACATTCTGCATTCTCACATTATTGCATTTGTGCCTAACACTGTGGTTAAAGATATTTTGACGCAAGCTGATCCTGATGGAAATAGAGGGAAATTGATTGCCACTTTGTTGGAAAATGACATAGAAATTAAGCTTACCAAGTTGGTGAAGGGGTAGGGATTATAAAAACTGATGGTACAGTCAAATTTTGAATGTTTAGACATGAATTTCATTGCATAAATTTCAGAGCTAATAGAAGAGGAAGAATTGGTCCCTATTAAAGAGAAATTCATCTTGTCTAAATGGTACAGAGATGTGATATTTTTCCTACATCAACATAAAACCCCTCCTCAATTGACTAAGTCCAATTCAGGGTTTGTGAAGATGAAATCATTGAGATGTTTCATTTTGAATAAAAATTTGTATTGGAAGGATACCAAGGGAATTATTTTGAATTTTTTGATGGAATGTGAGGTTGAGAAAGTCATTAAAGAGTTCCATAATTGAGATTGTGGAGGACACCATTACTAGAAAGCCAAAACCAGCAAGATGCTCAGAGCAGGGTATTATTTTCCTACCATGTTTAAGGACATCTACAAGAAGATCACTGCATGCCATGAATGCCAAGTTTTTGATGGTAAGAAGAAGCTGATTTCATTACCTTTGAAACCAATATATGTTGAAGCTCCTTTCCAGAAATGGGGGCTGGAATTCATTGGTGAAATACACCCAACATACTGAGGGCAGCATCACTGGATTTTGACAACCACAAATTATTTCACTAAGTGGATCAAAGCAGTCCCAACTAGGCAGGATACTAACTCAATCATCATTCAATTTTTGGAGAATAATATTTTGTCTAGGTTTGGTTGTCCTATGAAGATTATTACTGATAATGCACAAGATTTTAAATCCAAAAGATTAATTATCTTTTTTCATCAATATCATATCACTCTTGGTCATTCCAAAGACTATTATGCTCAAGGTAATGGCCTAACAGAATCATCCAATAAAAGCATAGTGAGGATCATCAAAAAGGTACTGCAAGAAAACAAGAGATCATGGAATCTAAAGTTGAAGTTTGCTCTGTGGGTTGATAGAGTTTTCACAAAGTGATCCATTGGTACATCTCCGTATGGATTGGTATATGGAGCTGAAGCTATCTTTCCCACTTCTTTGGGGGTTCCGGTAATGAAACTACTGCAAGGACTTGAAGAGGAGCCTAATTCCATCCAAAGGAGGATAAAGCAGCTCATAGCTTTATAGGAGAAGAGGGAAGAGGTGTATGACAATCATCAAAAATCACAAAACAAAGTGAAGAAAAATTTTGACAGAAAAACTAAAGAAGAAAATTTCCAAATCCAAGATGTATTTCTGAAATGGGAAGCCAAAATTGAGGAAAAGGGGAAGCATGGAAAGTTTGAGAACATATGGAAGGGGCCATTTGTGATAGCTGCATACCATGGCAAAAACACTTTTATGCTTCAAGAGATGGATGGACAGATGTGTGGAGGAGGACCTGTCAATGGCAGGTTTCTAAAGCACTATTCTTCCTAATTCCTTTTACTGAATTTCACTCCATTGTACATATCTAATTTGTTGTTATGATGTTTTGATAATAAAGATGAGTTCATCATCAAGCTTGAGCCCGAGGAGAAGGCCCAAAGAGTTTGAAGAAGTCTTCATCGATTTTAGGAAATTTTTGTTTTTTGAAGAAAGGAACTAGAGCTACAATTTCTTTGTTGTACCACAGGGGCACACCATCCCCAGTGGAGCCACTGTTATCACACATTTTTATTTTATTTTTATTTATTTATTTATAGGGTCATTAACCTAGGTTTTATTTTGTCTCATAAGGTTGGTTCATGAAATTGATGAGAAATTGATGAAATGTTCTTTATCCTAAGTCTAAAACACTCCATTAGTCATGTCATCCCAATCATATCTATCAAGTTCCACCTTAGGCTCACATGCATTGTTTCAAATTGACGTAGTGGCGACCAGTCTATTTTTTCATGGTTCTGTAGCAAATATAACTGCAAACATGCACATTTCTCTATGGAATCACCTGACTAGTCTGTAGCGAATCTGCCAGTTTTATAACTGAATACGTTGTGGAATCATGTTTTTCTGCACCAAAACAAAGGATGATGAGATGTCAGTTTTCTAATGGTTTAGGATAAAGGTGAGGTCATGTAATCAGTTATCACAATCATCCAAGCATGCAAAATCGTAAGTACCATCCATCATTACCTTTTCACCCCTCCCATTTGTCATCATTCCTTCCACATTTGAAATTCATTTTTAAAACTCATCTCCAAAGCACATCCCTGTCATCTTCCCTTTGAGCTTTGCATGCACCCACTGATTATCATCTTCGAAGAGTCTATTCCTATAGCAAGCAGCTTGTTGTTCAATATTTTACCTTGTAGGTGTCATAGTTCAAGAAGGAAGCATGGTTATAAAAGGAGATGGATATGAAGAAGAAAACGAACAAAGGGGGCTCCTATGTGAGATAGGAACCCATGGACCTTAAGCTACTCAATGAATACCGCAGCTTTGTGGAAGCCTTCAGCAACGTCGAATGCCTGAAATTATGTCAAAATCTCCAAGGTGTTCATGCTCAGATATCAAATTATTTTGCAGTAAATTTCACAGGCACAACTTCGAAGGCAGGGGTTCTAAATTTTACAGTGTCACTCGAGAAAATTTTTGAAGCCACATAGATACCAAGAGAGGGTGAAGAGTGGTTCAAAGCCACTAAGGTCAAGATGCAGAGTTGTGATGAATTTGTAAAACCAGAACACATTGGAGCTGACATGGCATCTGGGATTCCAAGGAGTTACATGAAGGAGAATTATTCCAATTCGCTATTTGTGATTCAAAAGTACTTTACCTGTGAGGGGATATTTCATATGGTTTTCCTATACCATTTCAGGCTTATACTACACTTCAATGGTAAGCAGTCTCTTGATCTTCCCTTTTTCTTGTTTAGGAGCTTAGGGAAAATGTCTAATAAGGTTCAGGCTAGGGAAAAAAGCAGCGACACATCAATTTTCCACCATGGTTTGATTAAAATCCTAGTGCTGGAGGAGTTAAAGAAATTAAATAGAGTGTGGGCTACTTTTCTTTTCCTCAGTGGTTATGAGGTTGATTCAGTGACACCCAAGAAAACCCCAAAGTCAAAAGCTAGTCCATCAAATAAAAATGATAAATCTGCAACTGAGATAGAGGGTGGCCATGAAGAAGAGTTAGAGCCCATTATAGAGCCAATGGATATTGAAACAAAACCTGTACAAGAGGAAGAAATCCCATAGCCTTTACCTACAAGCAACAAACAAAATATCAGTCAAAATAATAACCAGAAGTCAAACAAGTGGAAAGGCAAACCATGAAGACATCCTTCAAGCTATAGATATTGAGGAAACTCCAATGGTTAGAGTTGAGGATATTGAAGGTGACAAGAAGAAAAAGAAAGGTAAGACTGCTAAAAAGCTTGATTTTGTAGGAGAAGATGCAAGTTTCATCTTTCAACCAAGGAAACCACTCACTAGGCTGCAACTTGCAAAGGGTATCATGGAAAATAAGAAGACAAGAGATTCTAACAAAGGAAATTAGCCTATCACAGAAGATATTATTTATTTGTCTCCAACATCAGAGGAAGTCTTTGTGCAAAGGAAAGGTAAAGAGGAGATGGTGGAAAAAACTGAAGTGCGGGTACTAAATGAGCAGTTAACAGAGGCTAGAGAAGAGGTCATTGAGATAAAATTAGAGTTACATGAAGCCAACGTAGACAGTGTTGAGATTCAACAAGAAAATTTCAGCACCCACGCATAGTGCATTAAGCACCTACACTAGGGTGGGGCCCACAATGCTATTTTTGGTGCATGTCTATTTTAGTTATCCCTTAATTAAGATGGACAATAAAATGTAATCTAGTCTCAAAAATAACTTGTAATAGTTAACTCAGAGTGATAAACTTAGTTAGCTAGTGGATTTAGAGTTAAAGGTAGTTGGTAAGGCATGCAGAGTAATTCTATTTGTAACAGAGTTCGAAGTGCAGTGGTGCATTAGTTAATGCAGGTTGTAATCAATTTAACTCAGTTAAGTGAGTTAAACTAAGTTGTGGTAGTTGTCACTGCTTGATACACTAGTGAGAGATCAAGTGAATTAAATATTCATTAATTCACAAT
This sequence comes from Pinus albicaulis, assembly GCA_034641835.2. Lineage (NCBI taxonomy): Eukaryota > Viridiplantae > Streptophyta > Pinopsida > Pinales > Pinaceae > Pinus > Pinus albicaulis. Next base: position 1,348,780,630 of record CM076572.1, on the reverse strand, counting down.
GAATGATCTCACATGCAACTGAGGATTTACTATTATTAGCTGCATGTATGTTAGATCAAGTGAAGACCTAGCTGAGATCTAGGTGAAAGTGAAGTTGAATATCAATTGTAGGATTATTGGGTTGCACCCATGCAACCAAACACCCATTGGAGTGACCATGATACTTGCACAGTCAAGGAAGGCCAAAATTCCTATATTTTAAGGATTGCGTTCACTAGGGATTGCGCAAGGCAGGCGGGCTATTTGGAGGCAATAAATTGGCTAAGTATTGGTAAGTTTTTGTATGACAGTGTGATACAATTAGCTGAGTACTGGAGGGCTCTTGTGAGAAGAGTTTTGTATATAATTGTTTCATGATCCATGCTGAATATACAATAGAGGATAGTGGGGTTTTGAGCAGCAAGATTTCCCCAGGAAATTATCTGTGTTGTGTTTTATTTGATTCTTCTTTGCTTCATGTGATTGGCGATTGTGTTTTTAATTCCACAAAAGATTTTTAGAAGTGATTCAGTGTTTAACTTTAGTACATTGTTAGATCGGGTGAATCCAAGATATACATGCATGTTTGTATAGTTTCTACAGACAAAAAGCTGATGGAATATTTCAAAGAAGAAGTAAATGACTAGCTAAACCAATATGATGAATCATTAACCAATGCCAAGAAGCTACTGAAAAGGACACTTCCTTTGAGAAGGGTAATGAAGCACACCGGAAACATAAACTTATGGTTACAATATGAAAGGAAGAAGCTCAAAAGCAGGTCAAAGAGTTAGAAGATCAAATGGAGATGATACAGGTAGAATTGAAGAAAAGAGGCCTTAAAATCACAGTGATAAATGAACTTGAAGAGATTCAGCCTCATACTACTAAAGATGAAGTTCCCAAAGCTTGAAGAGTAGACCTAACACAATTTTGACAATTTTTCAACACTCAGGAATCAGAATTTCCAGATCTAAAAGTAAAAAATTGAAGAAAAAGGAAAATTTTTGAGTTTTCTGCCAATTAGGAAATTTCGTAGTGAATCCCAGGCTTGAAGCCTAGATTTCACTACGAAATCCCTGTAGGTGACTTTTTGTTGAAAATCACAGTTTTTGTTGAAATCAAAAGGGGAGAAAGTTTTTATTCAGCAAATTTTGTCCAACAAACATCTTCAAATCAGAAAAGAAGGCTAACCATTGGCATAAATAGGTGAAGTGGATTTGCTACAAAATCATGCTACGAAATTGCCTTGTTTTCCCCTGTTTCTGCAGCGAGCAAGATTTGGTAGCAATTTTGTGTTTTGAAGTTCCATTGGAGGTTAGCCAACCACATGGAAAGTTTAAAGAGTATCAGTGGAACATTCCAACAGAGGTTTGGTCTTCAAAAAAGTTGTCTTTTTTACCAGCTCAGCATAAAGACAGTCAGCGAATAGCATGACACCACTTTCCTTAAAAATAGGATGACCGTTTTCCTAGTTTAATGGTAGTAGTAAGGTCTTAATCATGGTTAATACCACTTAAGCACATAATCATCCTCGATGTAAATAGCTTGTCTTTCCAGTTAGTATATGTAATAAATAAGATGTAGAGTCCTAATAGGTATCTAAGTGATAAATTCATTAGGTGTCTTTTTCATTCCCTACTATCTAGTTTCTTGTTAAGATAGGTGTCAACACAAGTAGTTCGATGATCTGACCATGTGGGCAGATCCAATGTAAGTTGACTAAAGCCTATTAACAGGCAGAACTTCGAAGAATACAGGGTTGGAGAATGTTATTCTACACTACTCCTATTGTAAAGTTTTTTTATGATCAGTAATATACAATGTCTATGTTTTTCTTCTTCACCTGAGATTCATTTGGTGTTCCATTAGAATTTATCCTATGGATCTTATTATTTTTCTTTCAGTATCTTGAGTTTGATTACTCAGAATTCATGTACATCATGCTCTGACTTCCTTTGAACATTAAGGTATTGTATATCTGTGTGTGTTTTACTTTCATTGAAACATCTACATGCCTCAGCTTCCATAAGGAGAATCATGTTACTGAATTTCCAAATGCTGACTCCATAAGCCCAATGGTAGTAAATCCTATACATTTTCACTTGCATACAAACACATTCAAGACACTATTATAGAGTTAGCCATATGATTGAATCATAATTAAGAAAATCATAATTACTTTTTGAGAGAACCCTCTATAGCTGAAAAGGCTAATTTTCAGTCAGAAGCTGGTTTGAAAGAGTTACTCTTTGTTTTCTGGTGGAGCATCCCATATTTACCAACTTAGTGATAACAGAAGGATCATATTCAACATGTTGACAGGGTGCTCAAACTATTGAAGGATAAACAATCATATGCAAAAACCTCCAAATGTTTCTTTTGAGTACAGGAGGTGGAATATCTAGGTCATATTGTATCTCATGAGGGTGTTAAGGTAGACCCTAACAAAATTAAAGCCTTTAAGGAATGGAAAATCCCCACAACCATAAAGCATATGCGAGGATTTCTCGAGTTGACAGGGTATTATAGCAAGTTTGTTAAGAATTATGGGTGAATAGAAGAACCTCTAACAACATTACCAAAGAAATATGCATTTTCTTGGACTCTGGAAGCAACTAAGGCCTTTGAACAAATTAAAGAGGCAATGTGCCAAGCACCAATCTTAGATATGTCAGACTTCACAAACACCTTCATTATGGAATATGATGCCTCAGGAAATGGAATTGGTGTTGTTTCAATGCAGGAAGGAAGACCCATTACTTTTGAAAGTTGTCCAATCAAAGGAAAGTATCAAAAAAAGCCTATTTATGAGAAGGAAATGTTGGAAATACTAGTATGCACACTTAAGAAATGGTGAAATTACCTAATGGGAATACACTTTAAGATAAAAAAAAATCATGATAGTCTTAAATACTTTTTAGAACAAAGATTATATTTCAAAGAGCAGCAAAAATGGGTCACAAAGATGTTGGGTTATGAATTTGAAATCATCTACAAAATTGGAAGGAAAATTTTGTTGCAGATGCACTCTCAAGAAAAGATAAGGATGTGGAAGCATTTCTTTGTGCCATTTCTATTATTCAACTAGATTGGATAACCCAAGCAAGGGATGAATGGAAGAATTATGAAGAAGTGTGGGCACTCAATCAAAAGTTGCAGCAAGATCCAAATACATATGATATATTTAGCTGGAAAAATGATTCATTATGGTACAAAGATCGCTTATATATTTTTAATAGTTCCCAAATAAAACAAAATATTCTTTTGGAATCGCACACCTCTCCCTTAGGATGGAACTCGAGATTTTAAAAAACTTACCACAGGGTTAAGAAGGATTTTGTTTGGGATGGCTTTAAATCCGATAGTCAAAATTTTGTGGCGGAATGTTTGGTTTTCCAACAAAATAAAGTTGAGACAATTAAGACCTCGATTCTATTACAACCTTTACCCATTCTAAGTCAACATTGGGAGGAGGTTTCAATGGATTTTATCATAGGTTTACCCAAGTCCAAAGGAAAGAGTGTCATCATAGTGGTAGTTGATAACTTACCTAGTATGAACACTTTTGTGCATTATCGCATCCATTTAAATCCAATATAGTTGCTATTGCATTTATGGAAACAATTCAAAAGCTGCATAGAAAACAATAGATTATTGTAAGTGACAGAGATCCCATTTTCATTGGAAATTTTTGGACGGAATTATATTCTTGTCTGGGTACTCAATTAACTCAGATCTCATCTTATCAACCTCAATCTGATGGGAAAGTTGAGATAGTGAACAAATGTTTGGAAGGATATCTTCGTTTCTTTGTATGTAATAAATAGACAAAATGGGTCAAGTGGTTACCTTTGGTTGAATGGTGGTATAACACTTCCTTCCATACTGCAGCAAAAATGACCCCATTTATGGCACTTTATGGATATCATCCACTGTCCATCATATCATATTTAAGAGAAGGTTCAAGCAATGGAATATCACATCGAGAATCAACAACAAGTTATCCAACTATTAAAGGATAACCTCACTTGGGCGTAGAATCGAATGAAACAACAGGCAGATCAACATCACAATGAAAGAACTTTTGATGTAGGTGAATGGCTATTTTTACAGCTACAACCATACAAAAAATGTCCCTCAAGAAAGCCAAGAAGGATAATAAATTATCACCAAAGTATTATGGTACTTACAAGGTGTTGCAAAAGGTTGGTATTATGGGATACAAATTGGAGCTTCCCCCATATTCTCTAGTGCAAACATTTTTCCATGTTTCATGCTTACAGAAAGTTATAGGTGACAAGCTCTAGGTTCAAACAATATTTCCAGAACTTGACGAGGAAGGAAAAATCATATTGGAACCTGAAGCTGTTGAAAATGCAGCAAGATGATGGAGCTTAGTGAAATGAAGTCGCCTTCACTAAGTGGGCCCGCAGGCAAATTCTGGCGCAAAATCTATTTTTAGACATATGGAGCATGGTTCGGGGATTCCAGTTTGAGATTCTTGAAGTATGTGTCATGCTGGTAAAAATAGATGAGACTCTATTTTTGAGGTCAAAGAGGTCGAAGTCTATTTTTAGACTGCCTCTCCTTAAAACAGGGAAGTCAAATATTATTTACCCTTAATAATATTTAGACTATAAACACCAGTTTACTCTCTTGGAGCACTTCAGTTCGAGCTACAGAAGTGGCTCATGCATCTGACAGAGGAATCACGTGGTTCCCAAGGGTTTGATGGCATCATGCATGGTTGACTTTAGTTGGACTTCAGTGGCAGAAGTTTGGAGGAGTTAATGAGACAAATAGTGGAGTTGTGTTCTGTTTATTTTAGTTGAACTAGTTGAGATTAGTTTAACTAGCTAATCAATTAGTTATGAGTGGAGTGAATTAAATATTATTTAATTCATTAATTAGTAACTCGTTATTCAACTCAAGAACACATCAGTTCACTACAGTGCATGATCAGTTCAGTGGAGACCAGTGAAAGAGGTAGATGAAAGGGTGGAGTTAGCTATCGGTTGTGACTATACTGTTGCTATTTGCAACACACAGATAGGTGGAGTAAGCCCATGAGGATTGCGCAGTTCAGGCTGGTGGTTTATCTATATAAAGAGGCTATCCCATAGCATTGAAACACGCAATAGAGGCAAGGCAATTGGCGGTGAGTTTTGAACCAGTAACCTGTTCAAAACTGAGCTAGATTGTGTGTAACTTTATGAGAAAGTACTGAGTACTTGTGAGGAGTATTGTACTGAGTTTTTTACATGATTTCTCCATTATAATATACACAATAGCTGCAGGGTTTTCAGCTATAAGCTTTCCCATACATATTGTGTTAATGTGTATGATGATTTGATGTGTTATCGCTTGATTTTATTTCCGCATGTTTGATGATCTGAGTGGAAGAGATTATGTGTTGCATATAAATTCGAATTGTATGTGATCAGGATAGTCTCGGTGGATAATTAATCATTATTCATCAAATTTCTACATGGTATCGGAGCTATTGAAGCAGAGATTGATCATCACAGTGATTACAAACTTATTTCGGTAGACAGAGTCTGCATGCGGGCCAGGTAGCCTCCGGATTCATCTTTCTTCGAAAAGTGAAAGGTCTGGTAAATGCCCCTTGCAGTCGATCTCTGTGCTAGAAATAATTTGTTCTCACAGATCTAGAGCGGTTGAGCTTTGAGGTGGAATTCGAAATTTTGCAGCAGTTTTGTTTTCTTGGTGCCAGTGTTGAAAATGTCTTTCAACGGTTTGCGACTCGAATATGCCCTTGAAGGCAGTTCGAATTATGTTGCATGGAAGGATCACATGGAGGCAGTATTAGAAGATAATGGTCTGAAGGAGTTCGTAGATACGGATGTCCAAAAGCCCACTGATCCTGCTGAAGTCGAAGCATGGCAAAAGAAGATGGCTAAGTGTCGAAGGATCCTGTTGGAGGGCGTCAAGGATCATATTGTATCCAGCCTGCATGGAAAGGCTACTCCATATTTAATGTGGAAAGCTTTGACGGATCTATTCCAAAGTAAGAGCGACCAAAGGAAGCTGGCGCTCAAAGATAAGCTCAGGAACATCAAGATGGAGAAGGGCGACAGTATCGCCAAATACCTCACGAAGTTCACTAAATGCAGAGATGAGCTGGGAAGTGTGGGGGTGACTGTCGAAGACGAGGACATGGTCGACCTGGCTCTCCTTGGTCTTCCGAAGGCTTGGCACTCATATCAAGATAGTGTCAATGGTCGGGAGAAGCTGCCGGGATGGGAGCGCCTTTGGGCGGATCTCATGCAGGAGGAGATAAGGAGGACTACTCAAGATGGATCTTCATCAAAGGGAGCCGATGAAGAAAACTGCGCTTTGGTGGCCAAAGCAAAGAAAGGGAAGGGTAAGAAAACCTCTCATTCTGGTGCAAAGGGAAAGAAGCAGGATATGGCGAAAGTGAAGTGTTTTCACTGCCATGATCACTGACATTATGCTACCAATTGTCCAAAGAAGAAGAAGAACAAGCAAGCGGGAAGATCTGCAGATGGAGAAGCTTTGGCTTCACAGTTCGAGCTTGAATTTTCACTGATCGCATGCTTGGTTTCAAGTGTGATGGGATCATTGTGGTTCTTGGACAGTGGTGCGTCATTTCATATGACGGGAGATCGGGATTTGTTCTCAGATCCGGAGGACAAGGATTTGGGTGTGCACATCGAGATGGGCGATGATGGTAGATACAGTGCGACTGGTATCGGTACCGTATCCTTTCAGAGGGAGTCTGGTAAACCCTTTGTCTTAAAGGATGTCATGCATGTACCTGGATTGAAGAAGAACCTGATTTCAGTAGCGATGTTGGAGGATAAGGGTTATGATGTGGTCTTCAGCGAAGGAAAAGCTTTCCTGCGCAGTAAGACTACAGGAGAGACCCGGAAGATAGGGGTTCGAACTCAGAACCTTTATCAGTTGCAGGTAGATGACTGCGCAGCTATGGCATGCAAGGCTGGAGATGTGGTGAGCCTGGATGATGAGGGCGAACTATGGCACAGGAGATTGGGCCATCTTCACCATGGAGCTTTGAAGATTCTGCAGCAGATTTCTACTGGACTTCCTAAGGGCACCCTTGCGCAGTCAGATCAGTGCAAGGGGTGTACTTTAGGGAAGTATGTGAAAGCCACCTTTCACGAGAAGGATAGTCGCGACACGACGATCCTTGAGAGAGTTCACACAGACGTGTGTGGTCCTTTCTCAGTTGCTTCGACAGCAAAGCACAAGTATTATGTGATCTTTGTTGATGATTTCTCTCGAAAGTGCCGGATCTTCTTCATGCAGAAGAAGAGCGATACATTCGCGAAGTTCTGTGAGTTTAAAGCACTGGTCGAGAAGGAGTCGGGGAAGAAGGTGATTGATCTAAGGAGTGATAACGGTGGTGAATTCATCTCGGCTGAATTCAAGGAGTTCTGCAACGCAGAAGGGATTCAGAGAGAGCTCATCGCACCCCATAACCCACAGCAGAACGGGGTGGCTGAGCAGAAGAACAGAACGATCGTGGGTGCTGCACGGGCGATGTTGCATGATCAGGGCCTACCCCTTCACTTGTGGGCTGAGGCATGAAATACAGCAGTGTATGTGCAGAACCGTTGTCCTCACAAGGTTCTTGGCATGAGTACACCGAAGGAGGCTTATTCTGGCAAGAGGCCTGATATTTCCCATTTGCGGATTTTTGGTTCTCCTGTCTACATGCATGTGACGAAGGATGCAAGAAGGAAGCTGGATCCAACCGCCGAGGTTGGAATATTTGTGGGGTACACTGATACACCTCACAACTATCGGGTGTATTTGTCAGACAGTCGCAAGACTGTTGTGCGACGGGATATAAAATTTCAGGAGGAGAAAGCCATGCAGTGTTCGCTTGAGAGGAAGCTACACTTGCATGCAGATGAGGAGCTGTTAGTTCCTAAGGAGGAGCTTCTGGATGTGGATCAGCCACAGGAGGAGGTTCATGAGGTGGAAGAAACCACCCAGGCAGCGCCAACCATCAGAGGGCGCATGCGCACTACAGAAGCTGAGCGACTGGCTCGGGATGCAGAGAAGGTTGTGGGACCACCTACAGCACAGCGCAGACAGAGACAGTCACCGGATCGGTACACTGGATACATGGCTCTTATGAGTCAATGTGTTGTGACAGAGCCATCCTCTTTTGAGGAAGCTGTGGAGGAACCCGGATGGGTTGATGCCATGATCGAAGAATATGATTCGATCATCAGGAACAGTGCATGGGAGATTGTCCCAAGACCGGTTGGGAAATCAGTTGTAGGTTCGCGATGGATCTACAAGGTGAAGCAGGCGGCTGACGGGAGTGTGGGCAGCTACTGCTGCGAGATTTGTCGTCCGGGTTTTCACAGACGAGGGATGACTATGAGGGATTTTTGCACCTCGCCGCAAGGTAATCCTCTTCCATACCTGACGATCCTTTGCTCTCCAGCGCAGATGGGGTGTACATTCATCAAAGATGTGAAGATCTGCCTCAACGTAGTGATGGAGGAGGAGGTGCAGAGAGCAGCCTGCTGCTTGAGATCTTTCGCAGCAGGCCGCATGTGTGCCGAGCACCAGAGAGTAACGTACTGCCAGCTTGGTGACCAGCCCACACTCTGATGTATACGCATTGACTGGCTGATTCTCCAAGAGTGAGGCGGATCCAAACCTGTACCGGATTGTGGTGGAGGGGAAGCTGTTGATCATCGTACTGTATGTAGATGATCTGATTTTGACTGGTGATGAGCAGTTGATACTTTCATGCAAGGAGGATCTTGCACGAGAGTTTGAGATGAAGGACTTGGGCATCCTTCATTATTTCCTGGGATTGGAGATTTGGCAGCACAGTGGAGGACTGTTTGTTTCTCAGGGCAAGTATGCTCCGGAGATTCTGGAGAGGTTCAACATGCAAGGCTGCAAGCCTATTGACACTCCTCTTCCTGGTGGTTGGAGGAAGGAGGATGCTACTTCAGCGGAGGTAGTGGATGCCACTGTCTATCGACAGTTGGTGGGGTCGCTTATGTATCTGGTCAATACACGACCCGATATATGCTATGTAGTTAACCAGCTTTCGCAAGCTATGGTTAAGCCTACCAAGCTCTTTTGGAAGGCAGGCAAGCATGTATTGTGCTATATTAGAGGCACATCGGGATATGGTCTATGGTACAGACAGGAGGATGGAGCGAAGCTTTCTGGCTTCACTGATGCAGATTGGGCAGGGAGCCCAACGGACCGGAAGAGCACATCCGGAGGAGTTTTCAGCATTGGGTCGACAGCAGTTTCCTGGTACAGCAGGAAGCAGAGATCCGTGGCACTCAGTTCAGCAGAGGCCGAGTACATGGCAGCTAGCTTGGCTGCATGCGAGGCTATTCGGATGAGGAAGATCCTCGCAGGTTTGTTCAGGTTGCATTTGGAGCCTACAGTGATCTACTGTGATAACCAGAGCTGCATCAAGCTCTCAGCTAATCCAATATTTCATGATAGGTCCAAACACATCGACATCAGGTACCATCATATCAGAGATTGTGTTCAGCGGAGAATCATGATGCTTTCATATGTTCCCACGGAGGATCAGGATGCCGACATCCCGACGAAGGCGCTCACCAGGAGCAAGTTCGAATTCCACAGAGGCAGGATAGGGGTTGCAGATAATCCATATCTTGCTGAGAGGGAGTGTTGAAAATGCAGCAAGATGATGGAGCTTAGTGAAATGAAGTCGTCTTCACTAAGTGGGCCCGCAGGAAAATTCTGGCGCAAAATCTATTTTTAGACTATGTCTATTTTTAGACATATGGAGCATGGTTCAGGGATTCTAGTTTGAGATTCTTGAAGTATGTGTCATGTTGGTAAAAATAGATGAGACTCTATTTTTTAGGTCAAAGAGGTCGAAGTCTATTTTTAGACTGCCTCTCCTTAGAACAGGGAAGTCAAATATTATTTACCCTTAATAATATTTAGACTATAAACAACAGTTTACTCTCTTGGAGCACTTCAGTTCGAGCTACAGAAGTGGCTCATGCATCTGACACAGGAATCACGTGGTTCCCAAGGGTTTGATGGCATCATGCATGGTTGACTTCAGTTGGACTTCAGTGGCAGAAGTTTGGAGGAGTTAATGAGACAGCTAGTGGAGTTGTGTTCCGTTTATTTTAGTTGAACTAGTTGAGATTAGTTTAACTAGCTAATCAATTAGTTATGAGTGGAGTGAATTAAATATTATTTAATTCATTAATTAGTAACTCATTATTCAACTCAAGAACACATCAGCTCACTACAGTGTATGATCAGTTCAGTGGAGACCAGTGAAAGAGGTAGATGAAAGGGTGGAGTTAGCTATCAGTTGTGACTATACTGTTGCTATTTGCAACACACAGATAGGTGGAGTAAGCCCATGAGGATTGCGCAGTTCAGGCTGGTGGTTTATCTATATATAAAGAGGCCATCCCATAGCATTGAAACAAGCAATAGAGGCAAGGCAATTGGCGGTGAGTTTTGAACCAGTAACCTGTTCAAAACTGAGCTAGATTGTGGGTAACTTTATGAGAAAGTACCGAGTACTTGTGAGGAGTATTATACTGAGTTTGTTACTTGATTTCTCCATTATAATATACACAATAGCTGCAGGGTTTTCAGCTATAAGCTTTCCCCATACATACTGTGTTAATGTGTATGATGATTTGATGTGTTATTGCTTGATTTTATTTCCGCATGTGTGATGATCTGAGTTGGTTGAGTGGAAGAGATTATGTGTTGTGTATGAAGTTCAAATAGTATGTGACCAGGATAGTCTCGGTGGATAATTAATCATTATTCAGCAAATTTCTACAGAAGCAATCATCAAAACAAGAACTCAACAACTACAAAATCGAACACTTTTAGAGTATCTCATCAAGTGGAATAACTTACTCGTTGAGTATTCGACATGGGAGGATGAGAATTTTATACAGAAGCATCCATAATTACTCAAGTGTTGAGGAAAACAATTTTTTGAAGGAGAGGGGCATGTTTGGTCCCTATAATAATAGTGTATCCACTTATTTTTATTGTTAGTGTAGCCCCCTTATTGTTATTGTTGTACCTATGTTGTCCTCATATTATTATTATTGTTCCCCATAGAAGCCCACTATTGTTATTGTTGTGCCCTTACATTATTATTGTTATGTCAGCTCTGATTATATTGTGACCCCTTAGAAACCTATTTATAGAAAGGAGGTTTTTTCATTTGAATCATACAAGAATTTTTCATTTATCTAATGTAAATAATGTTCCCCCCTCGAAGAGGCTAATTTTTAAGTCGCTGATTTAGCTTTTCTTCTATTTTGTGAGCTGGTTGCATAACAAAATTCTTCTTTAGGCATGGAACAAACATGACATATTTGAGGTGAAGAGGAGATTCCAACTCCATCTTAAAGGTTACTGTACCAATCTCAATAATATTTTACCTTCCATCGTCCCCAAGCTCTATATGCATCTGAAGATATTTCTCCTCCAGGTCATTGAAAAAATATCTACACCCTATCATGTGGAACGAGGCACCTAAGTCCAAGTACCACACACTCCCCATCACTGTGTTGGCCATGCATGTGACAAGAGTTAAGTATAACTCAAACTGTGAAGCCAATGCTTCACTTTCTACTCTTCCTAAGTTCGTCTTGCTAAACATTTTATGTGGAAACTTTGTAGCATAGTGCCTGAATTCATGACAATTGAAACATTTTATTTTAGACAAGTATTTCTTCTTACCCCCTTTTCTGGATTTTGGTTTGGTTTGAGATTTCTTCCCCATTCCCTTCTTTCCCTTTCCTACCAATGCAAAATTTTCTTCATCCTCTCCCTTGGATGAAGTTCCATCTCTGGTATTCCACTTGATCTCTTCTTGAACCAAACTATACCATAAGCTTTCCCAATTTGGTAATTTCTCCCTCCCATTCACCGAGTCTTGGTAGCTATGCCAACTTTTGGGAAGGCTTAATAAGAGTTAGGATCATCATGTCATATTCTACAACATTCACACCAAAACCTCTAATCTCATCTGGAACTTGTGTAAATATGGTGAGATACTGCAGAATAGTGTCATTTTTATATGATCATTTTTATTCTCGAATAGATTTGTCAATGCCTTCCACATTGCAAAAGGAGTTTCTTTCCCATGGATATTTAAGACAATGTGGTCTCGCACTCCCTCCAAGATTATTCTCCTCGCCTTGGCTACATCTTTCTTCCATTGGGCTAGGTTATGGGCATCAACTGATCATGGTTTTGGTATGTATGTATTTGTTTCATGAGTATAGAGAATTACATGGTGTGAATGCAATATACTTGGATGTTTTATTAATCACTAAAGGTCACATTTATAATTGAAAGAGATAGCTATGTCTCCATAACTATAAATAACTGGAAATACCTAATCTTTAACTATATGCCTAATCATAACTATTTACAAAATCTCAAAGGATTACAACATTTCCCCCATTAATCTGAAGGAACATATAACGTACCAAATAAAGATCTAAACTTTTCAAAATTTTCATGTCCCAATGCTTTGGTAAAGATATATGCAATTTGTTATGAAGTTGGACAATGTGTCAGATGATTTTTTTTGGCCTCTACATGATTTCGAATCAAATGATACTTGGTGTTGATATGTTTGGTTCGATCATGAAACTTTGGATTCTTGGCCAATTGAATTGCAAAAGAGTTGTCAAAAAATAGAGGAATTGAAGCATTTTGTTTCTCCTGCAAATCTTCAAGTATTTTCCGAGGCCAAATGATTTCCTTTGTGGTTTCAGTTGCTGCAACATAGTCGGCTTTAGTGGTAGAATAAATAGGAATATATTTCTTGAGTGATCTCCAACTGATTGTTTTTGATCGAAGATTCATCAAATAACCAGAAGTAGAGACTCCATTCTCCTTATCTCCATCAAAATCATAATCTGAATAGCCAACAAGATGGAAGTCTAAAAATTTGGAATATTTGATGTCGTAACTTTGGGTTCCTTTTAAATATTTCAAAACTCTTTTTTTTGCTACCCAATTCCCATTATAATAATGATGCATAAATTTGGAAAGCATTCCAACAACAAATTTATATCAAGATAAGTAATAGATAAATAAATCAAACTTACAACAAGTTTCCTGTACTTTGTTGGATCTTCAAACGATTTGCCTTCTTCTGAAGTGAGTTTCAAATTATGCTCCATTGGAGTAGCAATAGGGTTACAATCCATCATACTATATATTTTCAATAACTTTCCAACATATTTCTTTTGAGAGATGAAAATATGTTGTGGTTTTTTATCAACTTCAATTCCAAGATAATAATGAAGTAAACCTAAATCTGTCATATCAAAAACATTTTTCAATTCCTTCTTAATAGATGATATATATTCATCATTATTCCATGTGATCATAAAATCATCAACATATACAACTAGATATACAATTGATCTTCCAACTTTTTTAACGACAAGAGTTGCATCTTTTAGATCAAAATGCTTACAATTTAACTTATGAAGATGGTCAATTAGTTTCTCATACCATGCACGTGGTGCTTGTTTCAATCCATACAAAGAATTATTTAGTTTTCATACCTTTTGTTCTTTCCCTTTAACAGAAAAACCTTATGGTTGAAACATGTAAACATCTTCTTTCAAATCTCCATTTAAAAGGGAAGTTTTAACATCCATGTGATGAATTTTCCATTATTTATGAGTTGCAATAGTAAACAAAGTTCTAATAGTGCCCCATTTAGTTGTAGGAGCAAATTTCTTTGTATAGTCAATATCCTCTTTATGTACATATCCCTTTGCTACAAGTATTTCCTTGTGCTTATCAAGTGAACTAGCGGCTTTATACTTAGTTTTATAAATCCATTTTCAACCAATAGGTTTGGGTCTACCAGGAGGATCCACCAACCTCCATGTGCCATTTTTTATGAGAGCATCATATTCCTTTTGCATTTCATCTTTCCACTGATCATAACTAGCAACTTCTTCAAAGCAAGTAGGTTCACAATCCACAGAAAAATTAAATTCACAATGAGAATAGTTACCCAAGGAACTTCCTGTCTTAAAATTATCATATTTCTTTGGAAATGTTCTAATACAAGTTGATATTCTCAAAGGTTATGTAAGAAGTTTCTCATCTTCTTCATCTATCTCAGTTCTTTCCGTCTTAGTCCTTGTCATCTCTATAGAAACACTTGTATCAACCAAATTTTATTCAGGAACAAAATTATCATCATTGAGAGAAGGAAAATCCACATAATGATCTAATATAGCAATCCCCCCTTTAGGATGTGGAAGAATATTATCTGATTCATAATAAAACTTTTGAGGCACAAAATTTTCTATCTGATTAAGTTGTCTATCAACAGTGAGGGAGTCTTTATTAAATTCAACAAAATTAGATCTTTTGATAATAAACTTATTCTTCTCTTCATCATACAATCGGTATGCCTTGAAAGTCATATAATACCCAAAAATATACATTTTTTGCTTCTTTCAATCAACTTATTTTGTTGTTGTTTAGGAATCAAAGCATAACATTGAGAACAAATTTTTTTGAAATGTTTAACAACATAAGTTGATTATACCACATTTCATATGGAGTTTTTTTGTTGATGACAGAGGAAGGGCACCAATTTCTAATATACACTGCACAGAGCACTGCTTCTCCCCAAAACATCAATTTTACATTCTTAAAAAACATCATTGACCTTACCATATTAAGCAATGTTTTGTTCATTCAGTCCACAACACCGTTTTATTGTGGATTATATGGTATTGTGGTTTGGTGTTTGATGCCATTCTCTTGCAAATATTTTTCAAAAACATGTCAAGTATATTCTCCCCCATTATTAGTTCTTATAGTACCATTATTAAGTTGAGCTTCATTTGTAATCAAGAGATGGGATTTTTTAAACACATCAAAAACTTGTGATTTTTCTTTAAGCAGATAAACCCAACACATCCTCAAATAATCATCAATAAAAGTCAACATGTATTTATTTCCATTCGTAGTTGGTACAAGCATAGGTCCACATAAATCTGAGTGTATGAGACTTAATTTCCTTGTAGCTCTAGAAGTAGAATTCTGAAAATATTGTTTGTGATGCTTGCCCAATATACAAGCATTATATGGGGTCAATTTTCTTGGAACTGTTGGAAGTCCTTTAATCATCTTCTGTCTCATAATTCTAATACTTTTATAATTAATATGAATGAAGCGTGCATGCCACAATAAAGATGATGACACAGTATAATTTTGCTGAACCAAATAATTATTTTTCAATGCAACAAATGACATACCTTTCAACTTTAACAATTTATCTTATTCCACACTAGTCATTAAATTTTTATTGTCAGCTACTCTTCAAATTTCCACTTTACCATCAAATGTGTGAATGGAATGTCCCTATTTTCTTATTTGTACAAGAGATAATAAATTAATTTGGAACTCTAGAATGTAAAGAAGATCATTCAAAGTATAATATAAAAGTCCAAGAATTTTTAACTGAATAGAACCAATGCCTGATGGTTTAATTTGAGACTTATCAACAAAATACACTACTCCATTAATATTATCACTGAATTGTTCAAACAAATCTCTTCTAAAGGTCATATGACAAGTGGAACCTATGTCTAAAATCCAACTCTCATGCCATGAAGAAAAATAAGTACTAAATATATCTTCCATATGAAAATTACAATGAGCAACAACATAATGTGCATTCTCAGAAGGCTACCCTTTTTTTGGAATCAATTGATCTTTCTTTTCAAGCATTTTTTCGCTTCTTTCATTAATTTTCTCCCAGGGAATTCTACACTTTGCAGTAGTAAGTCCAATTTTACCACATCTAAAGAATTTTATAGTTTTTTTTATCCTGGAAAATTTTCCTTGTTTATCATTTTATTTTCTATATCCTTGAATATTTCTACCCCACATGCCTCTATAATTCTTGCTACCTCGTACTCTGTTACCCTTAATATTTATGAGGTTTTTGGTCTTTTTTAACAAGACATAAGGTTTCGGTATTAGAATTATGTAATGTTTATTTCTTGCCAAAAGCCTTCTCTCCCATTGAAATTTTCCCTACTAATTTGTCAAAATCTAAATCTTTTAATTCCCCACTAGCTTGCTGAGTTCCAAGTAGTGTGAATAACCAGGGTAAAGAGATTTTATAAAGGCAGTAATTTGTAGATCAACTTTAACTCTAGTAGATTCAATTTCATGATTGATGGCTTTAATTTAATAATTAAGTTTTAACGGATAATTATTTTTCATTTCTAGATTAAATAACCTCAACAATAATTGTATTATATCCAATTCAGAATGTGAATTATAAAGCTCCTTTAATTTTTTTATGGCATCATACGTTTTTTTACTTCGAGAAATATATTTTCTTACATATTTTGAGACTGAAGTGGAAATTAAGACATAGGCCTTCCTTTCCTTGCTTTTCCATATCACTAATTGTTTCTCCTCATCAAGATGATCTGGTGCATTCCCTTCTTTTCCTTCACATACTCCATCCCACATATCATTAAAAATAAGTGTATATTTAACTTTCCTGAACCATTCTTGGTAATTTTTCTTTATAGATAAAACATTCCCAATTAAATATGCCTAGGGGTTCATCTTTTGCGGATAAATTTATAGAACTACCAAAAAAATTATGTTTTGATCACAGGCACAAAACTCTTTAAAAAAATTACGTTTCAACCAATTTTTTTTTTTGTTTCAACCACAAATACAGGCACAAATTTATTTTAAAAAAACTATGTTTTAAATTATAGATTCAACAACCGACACTTCTGTTTCAACCACAACCACAAGCATAATTTTGTATTTAAAAAAAACCGTGTTTTTAACTTACATATTCAACAATCAATCTGTTGTCCACCCCAGTCCAAAAAATGACAGTGGATGGCCTTGATGGTCTTGAAAATCCAAAGATTGCATTTGACCATCTCAAAATGGAGAATCACTGAGGTGCCCTTCAGGGCCACTAACGATTTCACCTCTGCACTGACCTCCTCGTCTCCAAAAATGATCTTTAAAATCGTTGGCTTCACCTCTGCACCAACTTCCTCATTGATCCCGCCAAGGGGTCTCCACTCAGACTGTAACGGGGGTCTCACTGCACCGATCTCAAAACCATCGACTTCATGTCTACACCATCCTCCTCGTCGATCACGCCAGGGTTTCCACTCGGATTTTAATGGAGTCTCACACTCCAATCAGGCTCCAATCGAACCAAATCCAAATGCTGGCAGATGGGGTTCTCACACTCTAATCGAACCGAATCCAAATGTTGGCAGTCGAGGTTCTCACACTCCAATCGAACCAAATCCAAACGCTAGTAGTCGGGGGTCTCGCATCCAATCGAACTGCATTTAGTAATCCAAAAGTTGGTAGTCATTATTTTCCATAGCATCGTGGAGCCTCCACAATCACATGGGATCCCAAATGACTCCAGTCAAACCGCATGAACCATCGCTACAAGCCCTTCACACTCATGAAGTTCAAACCAATTTATCAGGGTCGCTTATGGAGTTGGATCCAGGCTCTGATACCACTATTACATGAGTCTAGAGAATTCCATGGTGTGAATGCAGTATTCTTGGATGTTTTATTAATCAATAAAGATTACATTTATAATTAAAAGAGACAGTTATGTATCCATAACTATAAATAATTGGAAATACCTAATCTTTAACTATATGCCTAGTCATGTTAGGTCCCTATATTACTAGTATAGTCCCTTATTGTTGTTAGTGTAACCCCCTTATTGTTATTATTGTACCCCTGTAACCCCCATATTGTTATTATTGTGCCCTTAAATTATTATTGTTAGGTCGGCTAGGATTACATTGTGGCCCCACTAGGATTACAATATGGCCCCATGGACTCCTATATATAGAAAGGAGGTTTTGTAAATTGTATCATCCAAGAATTGTTCATTTATGTAATGTATTGGAGGTTGCCCCCTCGAAGTGGCTTATTTCTAAGGAGTTTATATCTCTTTTCTTCTATTTTTGAAGCTGGTTACACAACATTTGGTATCAGAGCTTTGGGATTCTAGGGTTTCGCTGCTCCAAACAGGTCATCGTGGAATTTTCGCTATAACTTTTTTTCTACGAAGCTTCAGAAGTGGAAATTTTTAGGGTGCGAACTCGAAATCCTGAGAAAAATTTTCAAAAAATTTCAGAGCTTGGTTCGTAATATTTTCGGAGATATGATCTATGGAAGGTAGTGATTTTTCAGACTCCTGAATTTCATCTCAAAGAGGCAAACGTGGGAAAATATTAAGAACTCTCTCTCTGAGCCTCGGATTGGGGTTAGTAAAAAGTGGTTGCAAGTACCTGAGATTTTGTAGTTTCCTTTGCTATCAATTTTAGAGCTAAAAGACAAAATAGTGACACGTGGCAAGTCTTACAAGTTCGATCTACTGAACTAGTCCATAATTAGATCATTGTGGGAGATTGGACATAACTTTGTCTTGGAGAATCCAAATCCAGTCAGACCTGTGGCATTCGAAAGATAATTCAGAAGGCTACCTCAGTGCCCAATTTCAGATATTGAAGAGCCACAATCACAAATATAATCCAATTTCAATATCGAGCTCCTGAAAATCAAGAAAAAGGTGTGTATTTTTTTTTACGAATTGCATAAGTCTTGTTTGAAGAATCAATTTGAATTGATTCCAAGGGAATATTGTAGAATATATACCAGTATTGGGATAAAAAAAAATGCCCCGTAAAAATAATTCAACACCCATTAAGCCTTTAGAAGGCTCTACTATGATTCATGAAGATGAAGAACTGCAGCATGATCTATCAAAATTACAAGAGCAAGTGCACAAATTTTCGCTCTCGCAAAGAGCAACAAAAAATGAAATGGATGTTTTGAAGAAAGGCGTGGAAGCGAAGATGGATGGTTTGAAGAAAGGCGTGGAATCTAAGATATATGGCATGTAATCTAAGATGGATGACATGGAAGCTAAGATCGATGAAAAAATGAAAGACATCATGGAAAACATGAAGAATGATCTAAAAGAAGACATGGAAGGTTTGAAAAAGTTGATACAAGAAATTTTTCCTAATGGTGAAAAGATAGTAGAAGAACCTCATGATGAGAACAAAATCAATGTTAATCGTGATTTCATAAACTCTAATGTTGGCGAGAAGAACCACCATATTCCAAAAATGGATATGAGGAAGTTTGATGGAAAGGATCCTGTAACATGGATACTATAGATGGAGCAATATTTTGATCTCCATAATGTGAAAAACACACAAAAGGTACACATTGCAACTTTACATTTAGAACAAAATACATTTGTATGGTATCGATGGCTTTGCTCCCATAAAAAAATTGTCACTTGGTAAATTTTTACAAAGGAAATGATAGCACATTATGAGGATATAAAGAGAAACACCTTCTTTAGCCAATTGATAAATCTCAAACAAAAGGGCTTAGTGGGGGAGCACATTGAGGAATTCCAAAAATTGAATATAAGGGTAACTGATATTCGAGAGGAACACAAGATTGATATCTTCATAGGTACTTTAAAGGATAGCATCCAACATGAAGTTCGTGTTTTGGAATCTGATTCATTGGAGAAGGCATTCAGGTTGGCAAGAAAAATTGAATGTAAAATTATGGCGACAAGGAAGCCTACCACTCACTTCTATAAAGAAGGAAGTGTTGCTACGCATATATTTCCACAACCTACAAGGTTGACACCACAAAAATTGGAAGAAAAAATAGCAAAATGGCTTTGCTACAGTTGTGATAACAAATACACTATAGGTCATAAGTGTGCCGAGAAGAAATTATTTTACATAGATTGTGAAGAGGAAGAAGAAAATGAACAAGAAGAGGATATACACCAGTAACCAGCCCTAGAAGAGGAAGAAATGATTCCAACCATATCATGTAATGCATTGGCAGGAATTACCACTCCTCAAACTCTCAAGATAGAAGGACATATCAAGAAGAAAAAGGTAATAGTATTGATTGATTTAGGTAGCACCCATAATTTTATTCATTGTAAGGTAGCCAAGGAATTGAATTGTTTCCTATACCCAACACCAGAATGTCAAGTGATGGTTGCAAATGGAGGAACTATAAATTTCCCTGGAAAATGCCATAATATCAAGCTAACCATGGGGGAATATGTATTGAATAGTCCAATGCTTTCCATTCCTATGGGAGGTGTTGATGTTGTACTAGGATTACAATGGTTACAATATTTGGGGACGGTAGCTTTTAATTTTCAAGAACTTTTCTTGAATTTTTTTTTCAGAAGGAAAGGAAGTCGAATTATGGGGTATTGTAGGGAAGCCAGGATAGATAATAAGCTCTAATGTCACGAAAAAGCTTCTAAAGAAACAACAACGAGACGTAATTGCACAATTATGCTCACTAGAAGTTCCAACATCAAAATCATCTATTTCTGCAGATCTCCAACAAGTCTTGGACAATCATTCCAAGGTGTTTGAAACTCCCAAAGGACTCCCACCTATTCGTGATCATGATCATGATATTCATTTGATTCTAGGAAGTGTTCCTCCAAACATAAGGCCTTATAGATATCCTTATGTCCAAAAGAGCGAAATTGAACGTATGATTGCAGAAATGTTAGAGGCGGGTATAATTCAACCTAGTCAAAGTTCTTTCTCTACTCCTGTAGTATTGGTACACAAGAAGGATGGATCATGGCACATATGCCCGGATTATAGGGAGCTCAATAATCTCACCATTAAAGATAAATTTCCCATTCCTGTGATTGATGAATTATTGGATGAATTACATGGAGAAATTTATTTTACCAAGTTGGATCTTCATTAAGGATATCATCAAATTAGAATGAAGACTGAAGATATTCCAAAAACAGCATTTCGAACTCATGAGGGTCATTATGAATTTTTGGTCATGCCTTTTGGCCTTACCAGTGCACCTTCTACATTTCAAGGGTTGATGAATTCCATTTTCAAGCCCTTCCTTAGAAAATTTGTGCTAGTATTTTTTGATGATATACTAATCTACAGCAGGTCTTGGAAGGATCATGTTGAACATGTTGACAGGGTGCTCAAACTATTGCAGGAGAAAGAATTATATGCAAAAACATCCAAATTTTTCTTTGGAGTACAAGAGGTGGAATATCTGGGTCATATTATATCTCACGAGGGTGTTAAAGTAGACCCTAACAAAATTAAATCCATTAAGGAATGGAAAGTCCCCATGACCATAAAGCAGTTGCGAGGATTTCTCGGGTTAACAGGGTATTATCGCAAGTTTGTTAAGAATTATGGGAGAATAGCAGCACCTCTAACAACATTATTGAAGAAAGATGCATTTTCATGGAATCCTGAAGCAACTAAGGCCTTTGAACATCTTAAAGAGACAATGTGCCTAGCACCGTTCTTAGCTACGCCAGACTTCACAAAAACCTATATTGTGGAATGTGATGCCTTAGGAAATGGAGTTGGTGCTGTTTTAATGCAGGAAGGAAGACCCATTGCTTTTGAAAGTCGTCCAATCAAAGGAAAGTATTTACAGAAACCTATTTATGAGAAGGAAATGTTAGCACTAAAGAAATGGCAAACTTACCTAATGGGAAGACACTTCAAGGTAAAAACTGATCATGATAGTCTTAAACACTTTTTGGAAGAAAGACTATCTTCAGAAGAGCAGCAAAAATGGGTCACAAAGATGTTGGGTTGTGACTTTGAAATAATATACAAAAAAGGGAAGCTTAATGTTGTTGCAGATGCACTCTCAAGAAAGAATGAAGAGGTGGAAGCATTTCTTTGTGCCATTTCTATTATCCAACCAGATTGGATAACCGAAGCAAGAGATGAATGGAAGAAGGACAAAGAAATATGGACACTCATTCAAAAGTTGCAGCAAGATCCTAGTACATCTGATACATTTAGTTGGAAAAATGATTCCTTATGGTACAAAGATCGCTTATATCTTTGTAAGAATTCCCAACTAAAACAAAAGATTCTTCTGGAATTGCACACTTCTCCTTTAGGAGGACACTCAGGATTTTTAAAAACTTACCACAGGGTGAAGAAGAATTTTTTTGGGATGGCCTTAAATCTGATATTCGAAAGTTTGTGGCGGAATGTTTGGTTTGCCAGCAGAATAAAGTGGAAACAATTAAGACCCCAGGACTTCTACAACCTTTATCCATTCCAAGTCAACGTTGGGAGGAGATTTCAATGGATTTTATCACGGGTTTACCTAAGTCCGAAGGAAAGAGTGTCATCATGGTGGTAGTTGATAGACTTACCAAGTATGCACACTTTTGTGCATTATCTCATTCATTTAAAGCAAGTACAGTTGCTACTACATTTATGGACACAATTCAAAAGCTACATGGAAACCCAAGGGTTATTGTGAGTGACAGAGATCCCATTTTTACTGGAAAATTTTGGACGGAGTTATTTTCTTGTTTGGGTACTCAATTAGCTCATAGCTCATCTTATCATCATCAATCTGATGGTCAAACTGAGATAGTAAATAAATTTTTGGAAGGATATCTTCGTTGTTTTGTATCTGATAAACAAACACAATGGGTCAAGTGGTTACCTCTCGCTGAATGGTGGTATAACACTTCCTTCCATACTGCAGCAAAAATGACCCCATTTATGGCACTTTATGGATATCATCCACCATACATCACATCATATTTAAGAGAAAATTCGAAGGTTCAAGCAATGGAAGATCACATCGAGCATCAACAAGAAGTTCTCCAACTCTTAAAGGATAACTTTAATTTGGCACAAAATTGAATGAAACAACAGGCAGATCAACATCGCAGCGAGAGACGTTTTGATGTAGGAGACTGGGTATTTTTACGGCTACAACCATACAAACAAATGTCCCTCAAGCAAGCTAAGAAGGATAATAAATTATTGCCAAAGTACTATGGTCCTTACAATGTGTTGCAAAAGATTGGTACTATGGCATACAAATTGGGGCTGCCTTTTTTTCACGAGTGCATCCAGTTTTCCATGTTTCATGCTTAAAGAAGGTTATAGGTGAAAATCTTCCAGTTCAAACAATATTGCCAGAACTTGATGAGGAAGGAAAAATCATGTTGGAACCTGAAGCGATCACGGAAACAAGAACTCGACAACTAAGAAATCGATCAATTTCAGAGTATCTTATCAAGTGGAAGAACTTACCCACTAAAGATTCTACATGGGAGGATGAGAATTTTATACAGAAGCACCCAAAGCTACTCAAGCGTTGAGGACAACACTTTTTTGAAGGAGAGGGGCATGTTAGGTCCCTATATTACTAGTATAGTCCCTTATTGTCATTAGTGTAACCCCCTTATTGTTATTATTGTACCCCTGTAACCCCCATATTGTTATTATTGTGCCCTTAAATTATTATTGTTAGGTCGGCTAGGATTACATTGTGGCCCCACTAGGATTACATTATGGCCCCATGGACTCCTATATATAGAAAGGAGGTTTTGTAATTTGTATCATCAAATAATTGTTCATTAATGTAATGTATTGGAGGTTGCCCCCTCGAAGTGGCTTATTTCTAAGGCGTTGATATCTCTTTTCTTCTATTTTTGGAGCTGGTTTGATAAAAAATCATAACTATTAACACAATCCTGAAGGATTACATCAGTCTTGACATATTCTAGCAATCCATTTTCATCAAGAACTACCTCCATGTGATCCTTCCATGCAATGAAATTTGAGTTGCCTTCCAAGATATACTCTAATCTCACTCCGTTGAAGGTAATCTTCCCAACTCTAAAGAGATCTTGCTACAATGAAGTTGAAAATTTGAACCTCTTGAGGAACAACTTTAAAATTCTTGTTCTAATGTGAACCTAACTCTAATACCATGTATAAATATGGTGATATAATTGCAACTTATTAATAAATTTAATCTAAAATCAAGAGACACGATTCTACTCTACTACTTTGCGTAAATTAATTCACAATTTAGAACAACATTCACAAACATGCAATAAGAAATAACACACATGCACAATATTTTTTCTAGGGGAACCCAACTCGGAAAAACCCCTTAAGCCTCTTTAAATTAATTATATGAAAAGAGAATTTATTACAATTGGTATCTCACTCTGAGCTCAATCTGCAAGTGAATAACCTATCTCTTTGCTCAATGAGAAGCTCTGACCCAAACTTAGTCATTTTCTACCTCTGCTTGAGACCCTATTTCCTTGCGTAAATATTGAAGAATTAGCCCCTATTTTTTATGAATTTTACTCCAATTGATTTCAAAACTCTCGAGGATTGATCATCTAACTACATGCAAGACATGTACACTTAAACTAGTTTACAACTGCTTGTTACACTTGTTAGCTCTCTATTTTGACCCTTTTCTACCACACCTATTCCATAATTTTCCCATCCTTTATCACTATATTCTCATCACATTTGTCACATTTTCCCTCTTTTTTCACACCAAGGTAAATTAATTATGTCTTTTATTTTTTAGAGTTTTTAGTAAAAATTGAGCATTAAAATTTATTTTTGGCAGAAACAGAATTTCCCATAATGGCTCCATTAAATTCGTATGTGAAGGACACCTCAGCACGAACTGAAGGCATATTGAAAAACACAGGAAAAAAGGATGGAGGGAAACCTATTGGCTCGCTCCATATCATTTGGGACATACCCGGTCAAAGCTGGTCAAACTTGACCAATCACAGAGGAAATCCCTTGATTCAAGGGGAAGTTTTAGGATTTTGTGGGATTTTTCCATATTTTATGTAACAGAGGGATGATCTTGACCTTATGAGATGGAATAGGACTCTTGTTAGCTGTTACAACAATTATATCTAATATTGTTACATTCTTAGCATATTTAAGAAAAGCTACCAAGCAACTATGAACATAGTTTGTGATTATTATTTTCTGAATATAATTGGTAACTTGCCTTCTATTTATTGTGCATACATTGTTGTGTGATATGAATGGTGTTTTTCTGTAGATTCTTATCTTAGAGTGTACAAGGAAAAGGTGGAGGGCCCCCATTGTAAGCTAAGTACACTATTGTTAAATTATGTGCATAAATTTATGTTAGCATTCCTATTTTCTTTGCTAATATTGTGAATATTTCTTACTAACTTCCTTGCCTTGGTTATTGAGGTAGTGAAATGATTTCTCTCAACTAATTATTTTCAATAAGGAAGGAAAAACTAGGTCTCTAAGTTAGATCCTATTCTTTGTTAACTAAAAGTGAATTGAAATCAATATTTATGCATTCCTTTCTTCCCGCTTTCTTGAATTAGATGCTTTATAAATTTAGATGGTAAAATTGGTTTTTCTGAATGAATAGAAATGACAAGGAAGGAAAATCAGGACCTCTAAGATAAGATGCTCTTCCTTGTTAACTAAAATTGAATAAAATCACTATTCACTTGTTCATGTGCTTCATAGACCAGATTTTCTGTACTTTCTTTATATTCAGAAATTCATACTTGTAGATTTCCATTTTCAAATTGTAATACACATTTCCATTATTTTAAGTATCTAAGAAACTAATTCCTAAACTAGTTAGATCTAAGATCCATATACTTTAGGTGTGTTTCTAATTTTACCAACTCATATTGATATTCAAATAAATGCTCTAATTCATCTCCATAAATTAGACTAAAATTTTTTGGCGTCATTGCTGGGGAAGCACACTTAGATACATCAAGTTAGGAAGCTTGTTTAGAAAACATTAAAAAAAACACGCACACACAAAAACATCAAGAAAGTATATAAAAAAATATTTTACAATTTTTCATTATGGTTATTCATGCCTAGACAAAGAGACAAAAAGGGTAGATATACAAAAAAAGGCCGCCAAACCACTCAACCATTGGTTGGAGCAGGACAATCTACATTCAAAATAGCACCGATTGCTAGAAAAAAAACTTTGGAAGAATTAGAGGAAAAACAACGTTTAGGACAAAGGTTAACTCTTGTTGAAAGAAAAAATTTATTAGATTTTGAAGTAAAGAGAAAACATACACAAGTAGAAACATCTTCTATAGGAAAACAAAAAGAAACAAGAAAACCAATTGATCAACCTATCCTTGAACAACTTGAGAAAGTTGAGAACATACAATCTCATATTTTAACTAAAACATTTGAAACATCTGAAAAAGAGATGATGGAAGAAGGACAAGGATCCAATATTATAGGACTAACTCTAGAAAAAAGGATACAATATGAAAGACAATGAAGAGAATGGGAAAGGAAAAGAGAAGAAGATACCAAAAGAGAAAATGAAAATAAAAAAAGAGAGGATGAAAGATTAGACAAGGACCAAGAAACAACTATTGGATTTCCAATCTTAGATACCAGAGAAATTTTTGGAGATTCAGAGGTAAAAATGAAAAATATTCGACCATATGTTTTACCAAATTTCTATGGTATGTCTTCTAAAGATCCTAACTCATTATTATTTGAATTTGATATTTTATGTCATACCTATGGTTATACTGATGATACACATAAGCTTTGTCTTTTCCCTGCTACCATTAAAGCATCTGCATTAAAGTGGTTTATGGGATTAGGTGAACATACTATTATGAGTTGGGAAGACATGAGAAAAATTTTCCTTAAGAAATATCAAGTATATTGTAGGCCTATAGATTCAAAGGATGATATTTTTAGAATGACTCAACAAGAAGATGAAATTATATGAATATTTAGAAAGGTTTCTCTATAACTTACAAAAATATAAACATCATTCTTTAAACTCTGATACCATTCGAACAATATTTTTAAAAGGCATACAATATGAGTATATTGATATTCTTAATGTAATGGGTAAAGGAGATATTTCGTATTTACCATTTGATGAAATTGTGGAGTTATGTAAAAAATACTCAAGAGGAAGAGCTAAAACTAGAAAGAGAGATGAAAATTCTAAAGCTACTAAATCAACAACACGGAGTATAACAAGGGTTGAATTAGGAAACTTGTTTGAATATTTCAAAACTTATATCTTAAGTACATTAGGGACACAATTTGATATACTTAAAACAAGAAAGATACAAGAGGAAAAAAATCAAGTATTATCAATTTTTTGTCCTAAATGTAGGAAGAAGCATCCCTTGAGGGAATGTCCTGTAAACAATATTCATGTTTGTGGAATTTGCATTGAAAATCATCCAACGGATGATTGTCCAAAGTTGAAGGAATTGTAGGCTAACCAAATAGAAGAAAGTCAAGGAATGGAATCCTTTTGTTATTCAGCACCAAGAGGACTTTGGAAACCACAATTTGCAAGTATGCCTCAAAATCCTACTCAACAATATACTGTTCAAAATCAATGGAATGATCCTATGCCTTGGCAGGCTTGGCCACTTCAGAAAACTCAAAATCAACCTTCTCAAGGTTGGCGAGGGTATTCTTATGGATCCCAACCTCCTCAACAATATTTTCCATACCAACAATTTCAACAACCCCAACAACCAAATTCATTTCCTCAACAATCATTACCTGCACCACAATTAACCCAACCTTAGAAGCTTTAGCTACCATCTAACCAACCACCACCCAAGCCAACTCAATTACCAGCCCAACCAGTGGAAAATATGAGTAATAATTTAGAATATCAATATATAATGTGGATGAAGGAACTTCATTTCCTACATATTCAATCCTTCTTGTTCAAGATATTCATTTAAGGTCTAGAAAATTTCTACAAAAAGACCCCCTTATCATTATAGAAGAGAAAATAGAAGAAAAAGGGAGTCCTGAAAAATCCAATAACGAGCATATAATAAAATATGATTAAATTCAAAAGAGTAAAGCAATAATGACTCAAACACCTCCTTTTCTTGAAAGGTTTGTTGAGCAAAAACCTTTTATTTATCTTCTTGAATTTGATATCTTAGATGAATTAAGGAATTCTTATGTAAAAATTCCTTTATTGCAAACTATTAAAGATATTCCAATCTATACAAAGGCAATTAAGGAATTATGCATAAAGTAAACTGGAAAAAGAAAGAAAAATATCCACCAACAATCCATGTGATTGGGAAGCTAGCTAGCCTCATGTCAACAAATAGTACAATTGAAAAATATGTTGATCTTAGAATACCAATGGTGACAATTTACTTTAACAAATTTTCAGTTTCTAAAAATTTAATTTACTTGGGGGTTGCTATTAATGTGATGACGACAGAAACAATGAGATATCTGAATTTTCCAAACATTCGACCAACCACTACAATTTTAGAACTAGCTGATAGATATAAAGTAGTGCCAGAAGGTCTACTTGAAGATATCATAGTTTCTTTAAACTCTTGGGAATATCCAGTAGACTTTTTAGTTCTTCAACGAAAGATAAATCTAGGAGGGAACCCATTAATTCTTGGTAGACCTTGGTTAGCCACAGATGATGCCTTCATTGGTTGTAGATCAGGAAGTATGATTATCTCACATGGAAATGAAAGAAATCACATAACACTTTATCCTCCTGCTCAATCTCCTTCTTTGGTATCATGGCCTAATGAAATAGAACAAGAAAAGTAAGAAATTCAATATATTCTAAGCATTAATAAAGCTTTTGATTTTAGAGAAGAGGACAATGAGGATTTAATAGATTTATTCATTTCAGAACCGGATATTTCAGAGCAATTAAGAACTATGAAACACAAGTTACATGTCAAATTCTAGAACAACATTTTCAAGAAAATTGTAGAATCAATTATTTGAAAACATCATTTGATGCTATCTTTCCTATTAATTAAATTACACATTCTCAAAGCAAAATAATTGAAATAAGTCCTGAAAATATCTTAACATTGGAAACAATTTGCAACCATCACGAGAAAAACAACTGGTTGAATTATTAAGGAAATATTCAAAAACATTTGCTTGGAATTACACTGATATGCAAGGAATTCATCCTGAAACATGTATTAATCATATTTACACATATGACAATATTAAACCTATAAGGCAACCACAATGAAGAATGAACCCAATGATGAAAGAGATAGTTAAGGAAGAATTGCAAAAATTACTACAGGTAGGATTTATCTACCCTATCTCAGATAGCCAATGGGTTTCTCCTTTAGTAGTGGTTCCAAAGAAAAATGGGAAGTGGAAAGTCTGTGTATATTATAGGGAATTGAACAAAACAACACTTAAAGATCATTTTCCATTACCATTCATTTATCAAGTCCTATATTCACTAGTTGGGAAAAAAAATTCTCCTTTCTAGATGGATTTAGTGGCTATAATCAAATCAAAATAGCATTAGAATATCAAAACAAAACTAATTTTACATGTCCATGGGGTACACATGCTTACAATGTGTTACCCTTTGGATTATGTAATGCACCAACTACTTTTCAAAGAGAATTCTGGCCATTTTTGTTGATTTGATAGATGAGTGTGTAGAAATTTATATGGATGGTTTCACTATGTATGGAAATACTTTTGAAATTTGTTTGAAAATTTTGGAAAAGGTGTTAAAAATGTCATTGAAACAAATCTATCTCTTAGCAATGAAAAATGTTTCTTGATTTTAACAAAAGGGATAGTGTTGGGTCATCATATTTCTTCTTCTGGAATAAAAGTAGATCCAGTAAAAATCCAAAACATTGTAAATTTGTTAGCATCAACAAATCAAAAAGAGGTAAGAAGTTTTCTTGGATATGCGAGCTATTATAGAAGATTTATTGAAAATGTTAGCAAAATGGCCTTGCCTTTATTCAAACTACTTACAAAACTTCATCCTCCTACTGAGATTGTTCCAGTTTTAGATCATTTTCCTGATGAACACTTATTTTCCATATCAATTACAACTCCATGGTTTGCTGACATAGCTAATTATTTATCATCAGAAATATTGCCTTCTCATTTCACAAATAAACAAAAAAGGAAAATACTTACAGATAGTGTCAGGTATAGTTGGGTTAATGGAGATATTTTCTATACTAGACCAGATCTGCTAATCAAAAAATGTGTAAGAGAAGATGATATTTTACAAATTTTAAAAGGATTTCATGATGAACCATGTGGTGGTCATTTTGCAGATAAAAGGACAACCTACAAAGTACTAAATCTAGGCTATTATTGGCCATCCATATTCGAAGATTCAAAAATATATGTCAATAAATGCGATAGCTATCAAAGGATAGGCAAACCTGTACATTCTGTCAGAATTCCTTTGAAAGCGCAAGTTCTTATAGAACCATTTGAAAAATGGGCTCTTGATTTTATAGGTACTATCAATCCACCATCTAATGGAAAGAGGTACATATTAGTGTGTACTGACTATGTCACAAAATGTGTGTAGGAAAAATAAATGATAAAGGAAATAGAAAATGTAGTAGTACCTTTTCTCTTTGAAGAGATATTTATTAGATTTGGAGTACCAAGAAAAATTGTGACAGATCAAGGAGCATAATTCACTTCAAATCTTGTGAGAGACCTTAAATTACAAGATCAATCATAGGAATTCCACTCCTTATCACCCACAAGCAAATGGAGAAGTTGAATCTACAAAAAAAGTCCTTGAAGATATCATGAAAAATACAATGAAGATGCATAGGAAATATTGGTCAGATTAAATGAAGCATTGTGGGCCTATAAAATAACATGGGAAAACACTACTGGATTCAACTGTTATCAGCTTGTGTATGGAAAATAATTTATTTTACCTATTTAATTTCAAATTCATACATATAAACTTGCAGCTAAACTAGGATTGGATCTATCAAAGGAAAATGTTGGCTTGGTCAGGCCTAGACCCAGGTTTAGATATGGCTACATGAACCAAAAAAACCCACTATTACTGGCCCTTTCGAAAATAATCTGCTGCGCAGATCAAAGTCTCACCCAAGGCAATATAGGGGGATGCTAGAACCATGTTTTTTCATCTAGAGGGACAATAGAGTGTGGCTTTAGGGATTCTATTCCTCTTAGTACTTGACAGAGCTTCGTAGAACAGATCTACTAATTAGACAGTCACAGTTCAACACTTATTTTGAACTAACTTGCATACTGCACAATCTTACTTTAACAAGAATAAAACAGTATAAATAACCATAAACATGACTTCATGATGCAATTATAAGTAAAACAACACAAATAACATAAATTCAATTAAAGCAAACACATAAACTCAAAACACATATATCTCTTCAAGAGTCTTTCATTAATGCTTAAATTTCCCCAATACATTCAATTCCACCTTACACGCTCAGCTGCATGGATCTGCGCACTCATTTGCATACTTCCTAAGGTCTATGTGCACTCAGCGGCAGGAGCCTTTTCTCTAACCCAACCCATAGAAAACATACTCAAAAAAATCTTACATCCAAGTGCATCACATATCAAGTATCATTTATTACTATCTATCAAGACTATCCTAAAATCCTTATATAGTATTTACATTTACAATACCATGGTCCAAAACCATGGGTGGAGCTCAACTTATACAAAATATTCTCATTCTTTTACAAAATAAGGTGGGTTTGACCCATCCTAAAGCCCCTAAGACTCTAACTTAACTCTGTGTTGCATGCTCCACTCCTCGATCTGTGGAGTCTTTCTCGAAATATTTCCTTAAGGGGTCCTCTATCCAACAGGCCCCCAACACAAAATTGTGACTCGTCCTGAGTCACTTTTCTGGTGTGTCCTCGATCTTTGCTTCGATACCACTCAAGGCATCCTTTAGAGGTGGAACTGCTTTGGCGCACTGTTGTTCTGTTGCTTGGAATTTGCTCAACAATGTCTCAATAGTTGACCCTATAATCTTGGCTGCAATATACTTCTATGTTTGGCGCAACCCCTTGATTGCCAGCTTCTCAACAATCTACGAGAGTTGACTGGCTTCGGCTTCCCATGACTCCATTCTGGCTATGATAAGTTGTTCTTTTCTGTGCAACTCATCATTCTGTCCCTACAAAAAATTACATTCTTGGAGACAGGCATACCGCTGGATTAGTTCTAAGGTATTTTTTGTGACCTTGATCTGGTCCACATGTTCTAAATTTTCGCGGATTTCCTTCTCGATCATTTTCACATGGGGGTCCTCCTGCAGTGAGGCCAAAACATCCATAACATCTACAAAAACTTTAAGGCATTCCTGTAATGTTGATTCAATCTTATCATGGGAAGCCTTGATCTCCGTTGTGCGCTGCTCCTAGACCTCTGGCGAAGTGGAGGGTTGTAATTGCATCTGTAGCTTGACTATCTTCATTTGCATTTCAAGTTGCACCATGCCTACTTTGGCCTTAGAATCCTTTAGGGAGTCGTGCCACTTTTTCCTCTGGGGTGGCTACAACCTGAATCATGAGCTGAGGTATGTTGCTGCAAGCCTTGGAGATTACTTCCTCCAACCTTTTTCATTACGTAGTCGCTGCATCGCACTCCTACACAACCAACTTTTTTTCCTCAATCATCCTCTATCTTTCCTACTTAACATCGTGTATAACCAAGAAGGTGTGTTGCTACCTGATCTGCAATTATTCAGTCACACCCTGGTGGAACTCTTGCAAAGTCTAGAGAGGTAGCGCAACAAGGTTAAGTCATGTATTCTGAAAATGCACCGCTTGATTCAGTTTCTTCATAGTATCAAAACATAATGTGCCCACATGGATCGACATTGTGTGGGTATTAGCTGTAATTTCCATTTCTTGCGCTATCGTGCTTGCACCTGATGGTGCCCCACTCACTTGAGTTGCGCTCGCTTGACTCACGTTCACTTGTACGGTGCTCGTTTGAACTTGCAAATCCTTTAGGCCCTTATGGACCTATGCCAGTACCTTTTTACATTGTTCTTCAATGTTACCCCATAGATGTTCAGTGAGATTTTTAACAGTATCTCTTATCTCAATGAGGTCCTCCTCATTGAGGACCATTGCTTACAGTTCGATGGACCAAATGGACTTCATTTTCTTTCATGTACCTTCGCTTTGTGGTTGTCATCTCTTAGAAATAAAAGGGGAGGGGGGATTAGATTGATCTATAATTGTATCATCATCGAGAGTATCGTCCCCTCCTATTTATGAAACCTACATCTTTGGCTCAACCTCATGTTCGGTCTCTGTATCGGCCACGAATGTGACCATCTTTGGTGGCTTCCCAGTGTTCTTCTTTCATGTAGTGATCTTCACACCACTCATCCCTGCCTTCTCCATCTTCGCGCCTTCAGTGGACATAGTCAGACAATCACTCAGCCAGTTGCTTACTATAGATCAAAAATATTCCTTTGACACCAAGTATGTTAGCTCATACGAGACCCCAACAAGTTCCTTCTTTGCTCAGATATGCACATTGTGAAAATATGCTTTGAAGTCAACGACCTACTAATACTCTTTCAAAATAATTGGTGATAACTTGGGCTTTTGGTTTATCAAAATGCACAGACTCATATGAAAGTTGACCCAAAATATTTTTTTTTCCATTACCAGGGTTGGCTCTTTTGAATGCCACAATGAGGCATATCACGCAACCTTGAAAAGATCTAGGTCCGTAGAGGGGAACTACAACTCTGCGAGCTCCTTCCAGGCCATCAATGCTATCAAGAGCAAGAGCCATGCATAGTGGAACTGCTTGACCTCCTCCTTAGATTCGAGACAGTGTACTAAGAACTCGGATCATAGATATCTTTCCCAATTGTAGACAATGCCTTCGCTGCACTCCACAACCAAGGATACTACCGGTGCAGAAACCTACTCTGCACGACACTTTCACATGATTTTGCCTGTAAAAATGTGCATGGAAAAATGCATAGATCTATTAGTGATGGAGTTAATCGAGTAACCCTTGCTTCCCTTTGTCAGATCATAACATTGCTAAATCTGGTCTGCTAGTTGGTTGTTCTTATCCTTGCCCACAAATGCTTATGCGAGGTCTAAGCTGAGACAAGGAAGAATCGTGATCTTCCTTATCAACATTGCATCAATAGGGATCCTCTTCCCCAAACATAATTAGTCATCGTGCACTAGGGCCAGAAATTGGCACAGACATGTCGTATTGATGATGCTTCGCCCAAATTGTGGAACATATAGCATGTTCAACAACCTTGAATCCTGGATACCAGCCAACCACTTCACTGGTTCCAACATTGTTACTCAGGTAGCTTCATAATAGGAGGAGCACAGATATCAGCTCATCTCGAACTGCGGTTATTTGTTGCAAGCGTTAAAATCCCAATCCTCTATCCGCAGCTGGGGAAATTTTAACAAAATCCCCCCTCAACAGGTAATTCTTCTGGCAGCAATGGCGTGGAAATCTTGTATTTAACTATGTCTGGATCCTTTATAGGCTTTGCAAATATCGGCTTCTATGGAAGAATATATGGGGGAAACCTAGAGATGGGTTCCACCTCTTCTGCATCATTGTCTGCCACTCCTTCTAGTGCAATTTATTGTTTTTTTGACTCTTCGACCTCAACAGCCTACTTATGTCGATCTTGGGTCGCCTTTGTCCTTTACTCCTTTGAAATTTTCTTCCTCGACGACGTTCTCAGCATTGGCTTCTTCGTATTTTTGGATGAAGCCACACCTGCAATGGTATGCTCCCTGGGCGACCTCGGCCCCGTGACTTTTATTGGTGGCGTAGCCGTCATTGTGCGTTCTAAACCTGGTCCTATTCTGTACCTTAGCCCTGCTCTAATAAATTCCTCTTTCAACACTTCAAAGATGTATTCCTACATAAAACGAATCGCTCGATCCTCTTGCAAGCATAAAATATCAACGCTAATACTATGAGTGCAAAGTGTCTAAATGCGGAGCGGGATGCCTGATTTATAGAAAAATTCAAATTCAAACTCCATGATCTTCTTCAGATATGCCTCATAAATGCAGATTTGGTGGTAGATCCACCCAGATATTCTCATTAAATACATCCCTCTCATTCCTTTTAACAGACAAGTCCTTGTCAAATCAAATTTTCATGTTCCAATGGTCACTTTTTGGATGAACTTCATCAAACTCATCCCTTCGGTGCAGTCTAGCCTCCATCAACGGAGTGTCCTCATCTTCGCCATCTTCCCACGTACTGTGTAGTTCTTTGACTGCGACGAAGCCACTCTTCGACATAATCGTTTATAGTCCCCTGCTCTCTTTCAACTGCGTGGAGCATTAAGACTCTTCGTCGACCATATAATCATTTTGAACCTCCAGAGACAGATTCATCTCGATACATCTTCAATCTACTACCATTGATATGTCTAGGGAACAATTATCCATTCATATTTTCGAGTTGAATTGTGCCCCATTATGAAACATGAATAACAATGTAAGGGCCTAACCAATACATTAGGGGACAATGCCTTCGAGCTCAGTCTTCCACCATTCCTTAGTTTTCACCCAGTGTTCAATGTGGACTGCCTTTGACCCTAGTTTCCACCATTGTTGGACACATCCGACATTGCATAACAATTCACACCAATAGATTTAAACCCAGACTACATTGAACAAGCCACAACTGATCAAATCATGGACACATAGATCAAGAAAACCTACCATCAAAGGATCTAGCTATATTGAGTTGTCAAAGCAAGCCAACTCCTTCACCGGGGCAAGTGGTTCACCAGGGCCAGATCCAACAAAAATTTCCTCATCTCATGGAGGAACTCGAAGAAATGGGGACCATTGATTCCTAAGGGAGGAGGATTAATCCATGTGGATATTGGTGGCCACACGCCTATTGCACTAGGAACACCACCATTATTCTTTCAATTTCCTTACTTGTAGCACAATTTACTATTTTTGACATTTTTTCGGGTCCTGAACTTTTGGAGCTATTTTGAGGCCCTAAACGACGTTTTTTGGGAAAACCAAGATCAACATTTATTTTTCATTGATGTTTCTCACTCAAAAATTGTAATCCTCAAATATATATTTCTATAAAGGTATTGTGCGAGTCAAAAAAATATCATATGCCAAAGTTACGTCCCCGTGAATTTGATGTACCAATTTACCCAAACAGGGCCCATAATTTTGGCGCTTCATCTCTTAGGGTTAGGTTTTTGGGTGTGTACAGTTTTCCCATGTTGTTCCATAATAAAGAGGCCCTTAGGACTCATTGTAACATATTTCATAGGCATGTAGCTACCACATCTCTTCTCAGATATAATCTACCATTACCCAAGCTAGTTGTTTTCCATTTTGTTTGTAAGCATTTTTCAGTATTTGATATTAATGAAATAAAGTGTTATTCCTGGTGCATATCTGAGTTTATATTTATTTCTGTATTTTATTGTGTTCTTGCATAAGTCCAGATTAATGGTATCATATCAATCTGCTCTTTCTCGATTTTTATTTGCATGTCCCCAACGAGTTCGGGATATAAGGAGTTAGGGCTCGATCTGGTTGAACCTTTGCAAGATCAACCTCACAAACCCCAATGAACTTCCATGGCAGATGAAAAGAAATATGAGGAAGCAAGAAATCCTATCAAAATATTGCTCGAGGAGGCCCTCGAGAAACAAACGAATGCGATAATGGATAAATTTTGTCAGATCCTTCAAAGGCTACCCACCAGCGTATGCATCTTCATCCAGCAGCCACTCTGGAGGCACCACTCCTTTTAAGGTACAAGTAAACTTTGACATTTCCATATTTGAGGGAAAAATAGATGAAAACATCATAGATATATGGTTGAAACTATTAGAAGGATATTTCTCGGTTCATGAGTTTTTTAATCGGGAAAAGATTGCTTTTGCACTCCTCAAAGCCGCTCCCCATGTGAAGGACTGGTGCGAAACCTACTGTGAGAAAAAGGATGAGAGGGAAACCTCCATGTTCTCATCTACACCCACTTGGAATTATTTCTGAGATGCCATCAAGGAACAATATTATCCTGTGGGGAGATATGAGGACAAGTACATATAATGGACTACACTGTGGTGCACAATCTGTGTGCCAATTTGGGGAAATTCACTTGTGGCATGACCCAGGTTAAAAATATGGGATGAATTATTGATGAGCGGGGGGTGCATGTGGACCTAGCCAAGATCCAGGTCATTTGGGATTGGATAGCCCCAACCACTCTAACAGAGCTCCGCAACTTTCTGGGTCTTGCCAATTTCTACCGCAGGTTCATGTTGGGATTCTCTCATATCACTTAGCCTTTAAGTCAAGCCACCAATGGAGCAGTGAAAGAAAAATTATTTTGGTCTGAATTTCAACTGAAGGCATTCACATAGTTGAAGCATCGCCTCTGCTTTGCACCAGTTCTCACATTACTAGACTTGTATCAACCATTTGAGATCAAGACAAATGCCTTTGACTATGCTATTGGGGTAGTACTTACTCAGTAGGGGAATCCAGTGGCATACCATAGTGAGACAATTTCAGACACAGTATGAAAGTATCCCACATATGACAAATAAATGTATTCCATTGTGTAGGCCTGCCGACAATGGAAGCACTATATTTTGGGAAGGAAATGGTCATACACACAGATCACCAACCCCTGCAGTTCATACAAACACAAGGGAAGTTGCAGAATGATCAACATCAAAAATGGTCCACATGCCTGCAACAATTCCATTTGAATATCAAGTACAAGAAGGACAACACCAATAATGTTGCAGATTGCCTCAGCGGACTGTTGATCATGGCACTAACCACTGTGCTCGACTCTTGTGAGAATGAGACTTTGAGTTGGCTGTGTCTCTACAAAAGTGATCCAAAATTCAACTACACATATTAGACACACCTAAGGTGTAAGAAAGTTCCAAATTTTCACCTCCATGATGCATTGTTATGCCACCTGGGACACCTCTGTGTTCTTTCAAGCGAACGTGCCAAAATGATTTTGGAAGTGCACTACAGTCGGGTCGTTGGAAATTTCGGGGTTAAGAAACCAGTGGTAGTACTGTAGAAGTATTTCTATTGGCCGAACCTTCGACATGATGTTGGGAAGTACATCACATCCTACACTTCCTGTGCCATTTCCAAACTAACCATTAAGAATCAAGGCCTGTATACTTTGCTTCCTACCCCTAGTCGACCTTGGGAATCCATCTACATTGATTACATGTCGAAACTTCCTTTTACCAAGCATGGCAACAGCTGCATTTTTGTGGTCGTCAACAGGTTCTCTAAAATAGGCATTATGGCGGCCTGCAAGAAGAATATCACATCAGAAGCCACTAATAAACTCTTATTTGAAAGAGTGTGGGTACACTTTCAGATCCCACATTCCATTATCCCATATCAGGATAGCAGTTTCCTCAGTACATTTTAGTCAACTCTCTGGTCGATGTTGGACACCAAGCTCACTATGTCCACAATTTTCCACCCCCAAATTGATGGCCAAACAGAGGTCATTAATAATATGTTCATACACATTATGCACATGTACAAATCTAAGCATCCACACACATGGGATGAAATCCTCCCCTATGTACAACACAACTATAACCGGGATTTCAACAGCTCAACTGTCCACAACCCCTTTCAGGTGGGCTTTGGATTCTAGCCACTATGTCTCATTAATGTGGCCATACCATTTGAAGCTACTCAGGAACATTTTGTGCATGTCCAGTTCAAAGCTGGCAAGGTGAACAACTTCATTGAGCATGTTAGTGCAAGGAGTCACTCCTTGGCTACAAAAGGAGTAAGCCTTACACATCATAGTTCATTTCAAGTTTAAAGGTTTTGAGTGGTGGGATAGCTTCTTAAAGAGTTTGAAATGATATTTATTCTTTAAGATTTTCATGCATTTGGAAATTTGTGGCAGGTATAAATTGTAAGGGTAAATTGGTAGTATAGGGAGAAGATTGTAACAAATGAAAGGAGATAGATAGATAGCTAGTACTTACTCTAAGAAATATGCATATCATAAATCAATCACACATCTACAATAGTGGCTCTTTACACAAACTTTGTTTTATGTAAAGGGGACAACATTTAGAAAGTAGAGTACATGCATAAAGTATTTCATAAATATTTCATGAAACCTTCACTACCATGTTGTACACAACATATATATTATTTGCAGGAAACTAAATAGCAGATAATATAGTATTAGATCCTCTAACAGTTTCTTACTCACACCTTAATAACTGTTGCAACTCATAAATCAGAAGAAATAAACAATGAGAGAAACACACCATACATTAGATAGTCCTTGAATCACAAAATCCTCTAGCATGAAGTGAAAAAAGGAGTTTTCTTTATTATATTAAGTCTTCAGGTAGACCAACCTCCATCCCTGAAATGTATTTACAAATGTTATATATAGAAAGAGAGGAACCAACTCCATCTCTCCTAAAAATAAGGAACCACTATTACTAACATTAAATAGGTGTTATAGGACGTTAAAGTTATATCCCATCGAAATATAACTGAAAGGACAGATGTAGATGAGAGAAGAGAAGACTGTTTAGACTGAACTGCTAAGTATGCTAACATGTTGCCCCTATTTCTGTTGATTTGTATCCTCATGTCTTTGGTTCTTTAATAACCATGTGTCTTCATCAAATATGACCTTCAACAACCTCATAAGCACCTATCAACCATCACTTGTTATATCCATATCATTATGAGTCCTTATCTTTCCTGAACTTGCTCAGAAACTTTTTTGACGGTTGTCAAAAATCATTTAAAACAGGTTCTACTGGAAATTCCAATAAAAGCCTGTAACTTCGTAAAAACTTTAATGCTACCAAAATTTCCGGTAATGCTCTGTTTCTTTTTAAAAAATGCACAAAAAACACTTGAAAATTTTGTGCATACTTATGCACTTCGAAAATTGAGTTGTTGTTCAAAATATACTTAGTAAGCAAAAATTTGTTTTATTAGAAAACCTTTTTACCTTTCTTCCATATGAGTTGCAGCTTCTACAAGCTTGTCCAAGTCTGATTTGTTGTCAACAGTTGATCTTGATCTTGTGGTCTTGGTGGCTGCTTATTTGACAGTGGTATTTTTCTCCTTTGAACCCTTTTTTATCTTTCTTCTTTTTTGAGGATTATATTTGCTGGTCTGAATGGGTTTTGCCTTTGTCTTTATTCTTAGACTCATTAGTCTATAACCCTTTAGATTTTCCCTCTACATATATGACTTCTGTAAACAAACTTGGATTATGCAGGGCTTTATACTTGAGCCTAAAATTGTTGTTGCCTCTGGTGTGTCTTTTTCTGGTACCAACAACAAGTTTGGCCTCCTCTTTCCTTATTTTTCTGCTAATATCATACCCTGCATCTTTTAGGATCTTTTCATCAGACTTTGTGGGATGATATTCCTTTTGAATTTTCTGTTGATTGTTTGCTTCTGAAACTTCCGGTAGCACCTGTGCTTTGGATTTTTCTACATTTTCATAGCTTCCTCTCCGAGCTCCGGTATAGACATTAGGAAAAGGAGGAAAGAGGGCACCATATTCATAGATTTAGTCTTATTGGTTGATGAGCCTTCCCATTTCTTCAACTTCTTCTCAAAATTGATTGAAGGAACCTTCTCTTTTCTGCTTTTAGTCTTCTTATAGATATTCTCCTTTTTAGCCTTTCTCTTTGTTCTCTTCGCAGGCTGAGGATGTTGCTGTGAAGCTGAAGATGGTTGAGCTGGAACATCTGGGATAGGTGCAGGTTGGCCTGCCCTGTAAAACAATAAATGGTCTCATGATTAGTTTCTTTTCCTTAGTTCTTCCTCCACTAACACTTTCATAGCAACTTAATGATATAGGTTGTATTCTGAAGAAGATGTGTGTGTTTGAATCCTGGCTGACATCTTTGTCAGGCTCTTCAGCAAAAATAATGACAAGTTGAGGGTCTTCATACCTGCAACATGAAACAAAAATCTCATATGATAAAGAAAAACTACAGTATACCTCCTCTCACAGGTGAGGTAAATTTTGATGAGCTTAACAGCCTCAGCCCATTCACTCTTGAGGTAACTGTTGGGAATTCCTTTAGCCCAGTTGGGATCTTTGTGTCCATATTTAAGGAAACTATTGAGGTCTACTCCAGTGATGACTTGGCCTTTAAACCACTTTTCTCATTCATGTGGAAGGTTGAATGCCTCAACAATTGAATTTGTTGATACTTGCAATCTAAGACCATAGATGGTTTCTTCCTGTCCATTGAAAGGATGTGCAAATTCCTGAGATACTCCTAAATGAGAGCTTCTGAGTCTTAAACATAGTGGATACCACCCTTCTTAAACAAGCAACCTTCTCACATTCGAATTAGCATCCACTAGGTCAATTCCTTGGGGTTCAATTCGTTTTAGCTTTCCTCCTCTCTTAGTCATCTTCAGTAATAAATAAGCTTGTTTACTGAA
Source organism: Pinus albicaulis (assembly GCA_034641835.2). Classification (NCBI taxonomy): domain Eukaryota; kingdom Viridiplantae; phylum Streptophyta; class Pinopsida; order Pinales; family Pinaceae; genus Pinus; species Pinus albicaulis. The sequence goes on along the minus strand of CM076572.1, from coordinate 1,348,739,370 downwards.
ATCTGATAGGTGGCAAGGCTATAAGAGCTCACCTAACAAATTTTGTTGTGTCTTCTATGAGATATTGTCTGAAATATAAAACTCCCTTCTCAAGCTTCTCACTGGAATATCTCGTTCACCAACAGTTAAACTAAAAAATGATAGTCTTCCTTCCTTCTTGGTGGTTTAAAAGAGATACATTGGTTCACCTTCCCATGAAAGATATTTTTCATTATGGTAAATATCTTAGACCATAGCATACACCCTATAATAGTCATTATGATCTTTAGTTGGCTATAGAGTTTCATATGGTAAGCTACAGGTAGCTAAAAATTAGAGGAGTTGTAACTAGCAGTCACCTCCACTGAATCTTTATTGCTAGCCTAAATTTCTGACAATGTCCATGCGTGATAAACCAAACAGACATCACATTAAAACTGTGGATCCATGATCTATCTATCAAAAATCATGTACTTTGGCATAAAGATGAACTGACTCAGCTGACAGACAGGACGGGCAACGGTAGGTTTTTAAAACTATGGATTGACACCTAGCTGCTACACGTATAACCATGACTCAACTCAACATTACTGACCGTAAAATTTTCCTATTACATGACCTAATCTCACGATAAAATATTTAAAATGTATCTGATAACAGGAACACATGGCTTAACACAAAGTGGATGTGCTTTTATTTATTTATTTTTAAAACAGGGGAAGTTACCGAAATTTTTGGTAGAATCGAGTTAAAGAAAAACAGACACAAACAAAATTAAAAAAGACTGTCTGAAAAGGGTTAAAACAGACGCTACCGGAAATTTCAGTATTGTTCAATTTTTTTTTTGAAATTTACAAAGTTTCATCCTAAAAAAAAAATTTAAAATAGACTTATGACTTAGCATAGAACTGTGCTAACAGAGCACATTCAACACATCCACCAAAAGGTCCATGACATATTGGACAAAGCCAATGCTAAGTACAAGTAGCGGCATGATCAACACCGGGCACCACACAAGTTCCAGGTGGGCGACAAAGTTTGGCTACATTTGCAGAAAGAGCGCCTCGTTGGGCCCTACCGCAAGCTTCGCCCGCTTCGATATGGGCCATACACCATCACCAAGACCGTATAGGACGATGCCTTTGAGCTCAATATTAGATCATTCATTGGTTTGTACCAAATGTTCAATGTGGATCGCCTTCAACCCTATTTTCCACCATTTCTAGACACATCTGACATTGCAGAACAACTCACACAAACAAAGTTAAACCCAGAATGCATGGAACAAGCCAAAACTGATCAGATCATGGACACATAGATCAATAAGACCTACCAACAAAGGATCTATCTATACATATTTTTCAAAGCAGGCCAACTCCTTCACCAGGGCAAGTGGTTCACCAGGGACCAGATCCAACAGAAATTTCCTCATCTCATGGAGGAACTCAATGCAATGGGGACCATTGCTTCCTAAGGTAGGAGGATTGATCCAGGTGGATATTGATGGCCATCCGCCTATTCCACTAGGACTCCCACCATTTTTTCTTTCAGTTTTTCAGTTCCCTTAATTGTAGCACAATTTACTATTTTTGGCAGTTTTCGGGTCTTGAACTTCCAGAGTCGTTTTGAGGCCCTAAACGACGTTTTTTAGGAAAAACAGGACCAACATGGATATTTAATTGATGTTGGTTACTCAAAATTTATAGTCCTTGAATATATATTTCTAACAAGGTATTGTACTCGTCAAATGGAGATCATATGCCAGAGTTACGTCCTCGTGAAGTTGATGTACCAATTTACCCAAACGGGGCCCATAGTTTTGGCACTTCATCTCCTAGGGTTAAGTTTTTGGGTGTGTAGATTTTTCCATGTTGTTCAATAATAAAAAATTCCCTTGAGCCTCATTCTAACATAGTTTAGAGGCATGTAGCTGCCATGTCTCTTCTCAAAGATAAGCTACCATCGCCCGAGCTAGTTTATTTTCCATTATGTCTGTAAGCATTTTTCAGTATTTGATATTAATGAAATGAAGTGTTATTACTATTGCATCTTTGTGTTTATGTTTATTTCTGTATTTTATTGTGTTCCAGCATAAGTATATATTAGTGGTATCAAAGCAGTCTACTCTTTCTCGATTTTTCTTTGCATGTCCCCAACGAGGTCGAGACATAAGTATTTAGGGCTCGATATGGTTAAAAATTTGCAAGAAAAGCCTCATAAATTCCCGATGACCTCCCATGGAAGATGAGGGAGAAGGATATCTTATCAAAATATTTCTCGAGGAGGCCCTCGAGAAACAAAGGAACATGATGATGGATAACTTTTCTCAGATCCTTCAACGACTACCCACTCACGGCGTACCTTCATCCAACAGCCACTCTAGAGGCACCACTCCTTTTAAGGTACAAGTAAACTTTGGCATTCCCATATTTTAGGGCCAGATAGATGTAGACACTGTAAATAGATGTTGAATCTATTAGAAATATATTTCTCGGTTCATGACTTTTCCAATCGGGAAAATATTACTTTTGCACTCCTCAAAGCCGCTCTCCATGTGAAGGACTGGTGGGAAACCTACTGTCAGCAAAAGGACGAGAGGGAAACCTCACTGTTCTCGGCCGCACCCACTTGGAATTATTTTCGTGACTCCATTAAGGAACAATATTATCCTGTGGGGAGCTCTCAGGACAAGTACATACAATGGACTACATTGTGGCACACAACTTGTGTGCCATCTTGGAGAAATGCACTTTTGGCATGACCCAGGTTCAATATTTGGGATACATTATTGATGGGCAAGGGGTGCATGTGGACACAGCCAAGATCCAGGTCATTTGGGATTGGCTAGCCCCAACCACTCTAACAAAGCTCTGAAACTTTCTAGTTCTTGCCAATTTCTACCGCAGTTTCGTGTTGGGATTATCTCATATCACTTGGCCTTTGAGTTAAGTCACCAAGGGAGGAGCGAAAGAAAAAGAATTTGGTCCAAAGCTCAACAGAAGGAGTTTGTAGAGTTGAAGCATCGCCTCTGCTCTGCACTAGTTCTCACATTACTAGACTTGCATCAACCATTTGAGATCAAGACACATTCCTTTGACTATGCTATTGCAGAAGTATTTACTCAGCAAGGGCATCCAGTGGCATACGACAATGAGAGACTTTCAGACACAGTCTGTAAGTATCCCACCTATGAAAAATAAATGTATTCCATTGTGTAGGCTTGCCGACAATGGAAGCACTGCATTTTTGGGAAGGAAACAATCATCCACAAAAATCACCAACCCTTGCATTTCACATAGACACAAGGGAAGTTGCAGAACGATCGCCATAAAAAACGGTCCAAATACTTGCAACATTTCCATTTGAACATAAATTATAAGAAGGGAAGCACCAATAATGTTGCAGATTTCCTTGACCGACCGACAATCGTGGCGCTAACCACCATGCTCAACTCTTGTGGGCATGAGACTTTGAGTTGGTCGCGTCTCTACAACAGTGATCCAGAATTCGACAACACATACCAAGCGTTCCTGGGGGGTAAGAAAGTTCCAAATTTTCACCTCCAATATGCACTGTTATGCCATGTGGGACACCTTTATGCTCCTTCAAGTGAGCGTGCCAAGATTATTTGGGAAGCGCACTACAGTCGGGTCGCTGGATATTTAGGGGTTGAGAAAATAGTGGTAGTACTCCAAAATTATTTCTATTGGCCAAACCTTCGACATGATGTTGGGAAGTACATCACATCCTACACTTCCTACGCCATTTCCAAACTGACCATTAAGATTCAAGGCCTTTATACTCCACTTCCCACCCCTAGTCGACCTTGGGAATCCATGTCCATGGATTACATGTCGGACCTTCCTTCTACCAAGCATGGCAATGACTGTTTTTTTTTTGTCGTCAACAGGTTCCCTAAAATGGCCATTATGGTGGCCTACAAGAAGAATATCATAGCAAAAGCCACTGCTAAACTCTTCTTTGAACGAGTGTGGGTAAACTTTTTTATCCCACATTCCATTATCTTAGATACATATAGCAGGTCCCTCAACACATTTTGGTCAAGTCTCTGGTTGATGTTGGACACCAAGCTCGCTAAGTCCACAACTTTCCACCCCCAAATTGATGGCCAACCAGAGGTCGCCAACAAGATGATCATACACATTCTGTGATTTTACAACTCGAAGCATCCACACACATGGGATGAAAGACTCCCCTATGTCCAACACAACTATAACCGGGCTCTACACATATCAACTGGCCACAACCCCTTTCAGGTGGGCTTGGGATTCCAGCCACTATATCCCATTGATGTTGCCATGCCATTTGCAGCTGCTCAGGCAGATTCGACTCATGTCTTATTCAAAGTTGACAAGGCAAACAATTTCAGTGAGCACATTCAGCACATCCACCAATAGGTCCATGACATATTGGACAAATCTAATGCTAAGTGCAAGCAATGACATGATCAACATCAGGTGCCACACAAGTTCCTAGTGGGCGAAAAATTTTGGCTACATTTGCAGAAAGAGTGCCTCGTTGGGCCCCACTACAAGCTTCACCCACTCTGATATGGGCCATACACCATCACCAAGGCAGTAGGCGACAATTCCTTTGAGCTCATTATTCCACCATTCCTTGGTCTACACCCAGTGCTCAATGTGGACTGCCTTCAACCCTATTTTCCACCATTGATGGACACATCCAACATTGTAGAACAACTCACACCAATAGAGTTAAACCCAAACTGCATGGAACAAGTCACAACTAATATATCATGGACACACAGATCAAGAACACCTACAAGCAAAGGATCCAACTATATTGAGTTGTTAAAGCAGGCCAACTACTTTACCAGGGCAAGTGGTTCACCAGGGACTAGATCCAACAGAAATTTCAACATCTCATGGAGGAAATCAACACAATGGGGACCATGTCTTCCTAAGGGGGGAGGGTTGATCCAGGTGGATACTGGTGTCCACACTTCTATTCCACTAGGACCCCCACCATTTTTTCTTTCAGTTTTTCAGTTTCCTTAATTGTAGCACTATTTATTATTTTTGGCAGTGTTTCGGGTCCTGAACTTTTGGAGCCATTTTGAGGCCCTAAATGACATTTTTTGGGAAAATCAGGACCATTATCGGTTTTAGAATATGTTGGTCACTCAAAATTTGTAGTCCTTGAATATATATTTCTAATTAGGTATTGTGCGTGTCAACAAAAGATCACAAGCCAAAGTTACATCCATGGGAAGTTGATGTACCAATTTACCCAAACAAGGCCCATAGTTTTAGCGCTTCATCTCCTAGGGTTATGTTTTTGGGTTTTTAGGGTTTTACCATGTTTTTCAATAATAAAAAGGTCCTTAAACCTCATTTTAACACATTTTAGAGGCATGTGGCTGCCATATCTCTTCTCTGAGATAAGCTACCATCGCCCGAGCTAGTTTTTTTCCATTTTGTCTGTAAGCATTTTTCAGTATTTGATATTAATGAAATGAAGTGTTATTCCTAATGCATCTCTGCGTTTATGTTTATTTCTTTATTTATTACGTTCCTGCTTAAGTCCAAATCATTTTATCAATCTTTTCTTTTGGTAAAAAACCCTCTATCATGTTCAATTACATTTAGTTTCTCTCAGATACAATTCATGATTAGTTCTTAAAATTCAGTGTTGAATGTCCATTCAAGCACCAATTAGTTTTGGTCTACTTATTCTTATATCATCATTCAAAAATATTAAATTTTCCTTTACAAAAATTGGATGTTGAAGGAAGACCACAATCAGTGATTCATTGGACCTCATTAGTGATGAAAACTTCTAAAGATTTTTCTTTCAATGTTTTTGTTAATCAATTTTTGTATATGTCTTTTTTTTTAATAGTGATGCAGTTCCTTGAGTTTCCATCGATAGGAAAAGAATGATGCATTTAAGTGATTAATCTAAGGCCAGAGACTGGTATTTATACTAGAATTTTATAGAGATTAGGATCTATCCCTGTGAACTCTCACCTTACAAAATGCCAATTTTTCTCCCTATAAGAATTTTTGCACTTGAGTATATTAGGCAGATGATGAACATGGATAAATTTATGTTATGCAATTAGCTCACAAAACAGAAGAAAATATATATCAATGACTTGAAAAATAACCTATTTGAGGGGGAAACCTCCTTTACATCACATAAATGAAAAATTCTTGGATGATTCAAATGACAAAGCCTAATTTCTATATATATGATTCTAAGGGGTCATAATATAATCAGAGCCTACATAACAATAATAATGTAAGGGCACAAGAATAACAATAAGGGGGCTACACTAACAATAACAATAAGGGGATACACTATTATTACAGGGACCTAACATGCCCCTCCTTCAAAAAAGTGTTGTCTGTATAAAATTCTCATCCTCCCATTTTGAATCTTCAGCGGGTAAGTTCTTCCACTGATGACATACTATGAAATTGATTGATTTTGTAGCTATCGAGTTATTGTTTCCATGACCGCCTCAGGTTCCTATATGATTTTTCATTCCTCACAAGTTTTGGCAATAATGTTTGATCCGAGAGCTTGTCACCTATAACCTTCTTTAAGCATGAAACATGTAAAACTAGGTCCACTCGGGAAGATGTAGGATGATCTAATTTGTATGTCATAGTACCAATCTTTTGCAACACCTTGTAAGGACCATAGTATTTTGGTGATAATTTATTATCCTTCTTAGCTTGCTTGAGGGAAATTTTTTTGTAGGTTGTAGCCATAAAAATTCCCAATCGCCTACATCAAAACTTATTTCGCTGCGATGTTGATATGCCTATTGTTTCATTCGATTGTACGCCAAAGTGAGGTTATACTTTAAGATTTGGAGAAATTGTTGTTGATGCTCGATGTGATCTTCCACTAATTTAACCTAATAATTTTCTCTTAAATATGATGTTATGGATGGTGGATGATATCCATAAAGTTCCATAAATGGGGTGATTTTTGTTGCAGTATGGAAGGAAGTGTTATACCACCATTCAATGAGAGGTAAATGCTTGACCCATTGTGTTTGTTTATCAGATACAAAGCAACGAATATATCCTTCCAAAAATTTGTTCACTATCTTAGTTTTCCCATCAAATTAAGGATGATAAGATGAGTTATGAGCTAATTGAGTACCAAAACAAGAAAATCATTTCGTCCAAAATTTTCCAGTGAAAATGGATCTCTTTTTCTTATAATAATCTTTGGGTTTCCATGTATCTTTTGAATTGTTTCCATAAATGCATTAGAAACTGTATTGGGTTTAAATGGATGAGATAATGCAAAAAAGTGTGCATACTTGGTATGTCTATCAACTACCACCATGATGACACTCTTTCCTTCGGACTTGGGTAAACCTGTGATAAAATCCACTAAAACCTCCTCACAATGTTGACTAGGAATGGATAAAGGTTTTAATAGATCTGAGAACTTAATTGTTTCTACTTTATTTTGTTGCAAAACCAAACATTCCACCATAAACTTTTGAATATCAGATTTAAGGCCATCCCAAAAAAATTCCTTCTTGACCTTGTTGTAAGATTTTAAAAAATCCTTAGTGCTCTCCTAAGGGAGAGGTGTGCAACTCCAAAAGAATATTTTGTTTGAGTTGGTAATTCTTACAAAGATATAAGCAATATTTCTACCATAATTAATCATTTTTCCAACTAAATGTATCAAATGTACTGAGATTTTTCTGTAACGTTTGAATGAGTGTCCACACTTCTTTGTCATTCTTCCATTCATCCGTTGCTTCGGTTATCCAATCTATTTGGATAATAAAAATGGCACAAAGAAATGCTTCCACATCCTCATTCTTTCTTGAGAGTGCATCTACAACAAAATTTTGCTTCCCTTTTTTGTAGATGATTCCAAAGTCATAACCCAACATATTTTTGACCCAATTTTGTTGCTCTTATGAAGATAATATTTGTTCCAAAAAGTACTTGAGACTATCATGATATGTTTTTACCTTGAATTATCTTCCCATTAGGTAAGGTCTCCATTTATTTATTGCATGTAGTATTTCCAACATTTCCTTCTCATAAATAGGATTGTGTAAATACTTTCCTTTGATTGGACGACTTTCAAAATCAATGGGTCTTCCTTCTTGCATTAAAAAAATACCAATTCCATTTCCTGAGGCATCACATTCCATAATAAAGGTTTTTGTGAATTTTAGTGTAGTTAAGACTGGTGCTTGGAAAATTGCTTCTTTAAAATGTTCAAATGCCTTAGTTGCTTATGGAGTACAAGAAAATACATCTTTCTTCAGTAATGTTGTTAGAGGTGCTTCTATCCTCCCATAATTCTTAAAAATTTTGCAATAATACCCTGTCAACCTGAAAAATCCTTGAATATTATTTATGGTTGTTGGGATTGTCCATTCCTTAATGGATTTAATTTTGTTAGGCTCTACCTTAACACCCTCATGATACAATATGACCTAGATATTCCACCTCATATACTCCAAAGAAAAATTTGGAGTTTTTTGCATATAATTGTTTCTCCTCCAATAGTTTGAGCACCCTGTCAACATGTTGAACATGATCCTTCCAAGACTTGTTGTAGATTAGTATATCATAAAAAAATACTAACACAATTCTTCTAAGAAATGGTTTGAAAATGGAATTCATCAAACCTTGAAATGTAGAAGGTCCATTGGTAAGGCCAAAAGGCATGACCAAAAATTCATAATGACCCTCGTGAGTTCTAAATGTTATTTTTAGAATGTCTTTAGTCTTCATTCTAATTTGATGATATCCTGAACGAAGACAAAACTTAGTGAACTAATTTACTCTATGTAATGTATAAATTATACAACATGCATGTATATCTTGGATTCACCTGATCTAACAATGTACTAAAGTTCAATACTAAATCGCTTCTACAAATATTTTGCGGAATTAAAAACACAATCTCTAATCACATGAACATGAAGAAAGATAAATCATACACAACACAGATAATTTCCCGGGGAAATATTATAGCTAAAAACCCCACTATCTTCTATTGTATATTAAGCATGGATCATGAGAGAATTACATACAAAACTCTTCTCACAAGAGCCCTCCAGTACTCAAAAAATTGTCTCACACTGTCATGTGAAAAATTGACACAACACATAGCCAATTCTCAGCCTCCAGACAACCTGCCTCGCTTGCGCCATCCCTGATGGTAAAGATCCCTAAAAGATAGGAATTCTTGCCCGCCTTAACTGTGCAAGTATCATGGGCACTCCAATAGGTGTTTGCTTGCATGTGTGCAAGCCAATAATCCTACAACTGATAGTAAACCTCCCTTTCACCTAGAACTCAACTGGGTCTCCACTGGATCTGGCATGCATGCAGATAATAATAGTAAATCCTCGGTTGCATGTGAGATCACTGATTGTGAATTAAATAATATTTAATTCACTAGATATCTCACTAGTGTATCTTCAGTTACAACTAGCACAATGGATTTTAACTCACTTAATTGAGTTAAACTTATTTACAACTTGCACCAATTCATGCACCACTGCACTTCGAACTCTGTTACAACTAGAATTACTCTACATGCCTCACCAACAACCTCTAACTCGGACATGGTGATCGAGCTAGATATTTGGAGGAGAGCTCTGCGAAAATGGTGTGTGACGCTAGGGTTTCTAGAACAAAGGCCCTCTGCAGCTATGCGGCGGCACCTCTCAAGCTCACTGCTACTCGGCTACGAATCCACGTCGTGAAGGTCATCATCCTTGGACACAAGCGACCCTCGTTCGATGACCTGGTGTGGTTTCCTTGCAGCGATGGCTGTGCAGGGTACCCAACAAATATTGACTCAGCCCCAAGTGGTTTCAGGACCAATCCAGTGCAGCTTCACCGATGAATGGTAGATCCGAAACCATTTCTCCACTATTGGGCACCCACGGTTGGTGGCTCTTGACGCTGGAACTCGATGGCACCTCATAGAAATGGTTTCCATTATGCTTAAGGCGGGACCTGTGGATTGGCCCTCACCGTTCCGGCCCCAAGAAGAAGACAGAGAAAAACAAGGGGCTAATCGCAGGCACAAGGCAAGACCAGGAAGTGGGTAGTCTTGGGTAGTCTGCGGAACCAACGGGATCGCCATCTGCGGCGGGCCACCTCCTCCCGAGTTTTTCTTTCTCTCGCGACTTTATTTTTATTGTCTTATAAAAGTTTAAAAACGAATATGGCCATTGGTTTATGGCAGGGCGGTGTAGGGGTTCACGACCCGGTGCTCACCATTGCGGCCTGAAAACATCGAAGGAGTGTGTGGTTGCTCCCGTAAATGGGAACCACATGAGCTCTGCCCCAATGGGCACGAGATAAAGCATACACTTGGAGGAGTAGGAGTCGGCGCGGAAAACCCCATTCACGGTCGAGAAGGGGATTATACTCCCGAACTAGTTTATGTTTTTTGTGAAAAAAATTTGTGGAAGCAAAAACCGCTGTGGGTACGGGGAGGGCACTTGGTCACGGTCTGGATACAATATCAGCGACGCGAGTATCCCGACCTCACGGTAAAGAAAGCCTAATTTACATAGGGAAGGTACTGTAGGAAGAAGCCCAATTAAAATAATATCACATTCAAAGGAATTATTCCATTGTCCTGAACCTAAGACTTAAAGAGGGGACCCCTGGAACAAAAACATCTAGAAGAACTGATCAAAAAAGAACTACAGGACCAATGAGGGGTGCCAATTTTGCCAAAGCTGGCACCTCAAGTGAACCCTCATACAAGAACATTCTGCAGGGGAAAAACACAGTACCAACAACTTCAGAATCAGTGGAAAACACCCCTAAACCATACATTGTGGAGAAAATAAATTGTGTGCCATAAATGAATATTAATGCAACAGAGATCGACAATCATCGATCCACATTTGAAACATAGGCAGTAATATGCAGGTTTAATTGTTTTTGGCCCAAACCAATGGAGCTTTTCCATTGGATTTTCACCAACTGTACTATGGATTGCGATATCCATGTTTGCTCCAAGGGGTATTATATTGTCAAGTTCACCTCTACAGAAGCCAGAGATATAATACTCAGGCCAGGACCATGGTTCTGGGGATCACCGGTCTCTTTATCACACCTTGGTTTCCTGATTTTGACACAAACAAGATGGAGATTACCATAATGCTATTTGGGTTTGGTTGTATAATCTCCCACTACATTTCTGGAATGAACTTGTACTAGAAGGCATTGGAAACACTATAGGGAGATATATTAAAATAGACAACCAAAGGCTGGAGGAGAGATTTTTTACCTTTGCATGAATCTGCGTTGAAGTGGACCTCAACAAAGGTTTACCAGAAAGTATACAATTGATTCATAATCAACAAAAATGGAAGAAACACCTTGATTATGAAAACACAACATTTAGGTGGAGGATATGTAGGAAAATTGGCCATCTACAAAACACATGCCCAGACGGAAAAAGAGAAAACAGGAAGAAGAAGAAGACAGGGAAAGCAACCAAGGGCTGGAAATTCCCCTCACGTGTCCCAGAGAAAGAAAATGAAGATGAAGGGGAAATTCCCATTCAGAACTAAAGTACACAAGTTGCCACTAATCTAGGGGCATCTGACCAAGAAGAACAAGATCCAATTGTGTCCAACATGATGCCTCAGCCGAAGCAAACCACGGAGGTGTTAACGGCCATGGGGGATGGTTCTGCTATAAGTTAAGGATTGAATAAAAGATCACATGTGTCAGAAAGCTCGGACTCCAAGAAAGAAAATTCCATGAGGAACAATGAGTTGGCCCTAGTTCCTTCTTCCGTACATTTAGGGACTTGGCAGATAGTGCAAAAGGGAAAGGGCAAGTGTGAAAAGCCCAGCCCTGCTGGAAAATTGTAAAAAAAAAAAATGGTAGCCTCGCTACAATGACTAATGTGCTTGAGCACGCGGGCCCTTTGGGCTTCTCGAAATGCTTAAATGCATCTGCAAAATGTAAATTTCATTAATAATTAATAGAAAGTTGTTGATTTTTTCTTTGGAAAAAACAAACTCTAACTTGAAATCCACTAGCCAGCTGAATTTATCACACTCAGTTAACTCATTCAAGTCCACATTGAGAATAGATTACAGTTTAATGTCCATCTTAATTAAGGGATAACCAAAATGGTATTCGAATTTTCTCCTGGTAAGCGCCTCCATCAAAATATCTGCATCCTAATGTTCCGTGGGAATTTACTGAAGCAACATGATCCTTCTCTTCACACAATCTCTGAGATGATGGTACTAGATATCTATATGCTTGGACCTATCATGAAACACAGGATTAATCAAGAGTTTAATGCAACTCTGATTATCGCAATGAACCACTGTAGGATCCATCTGAGAACCAAACAAACCAACCAAGATCTTTCTCATCTAGATAGCCTCACATGCAGCTTGACTTGCTGCCATGTATTCTGCTTCCGCTGAACTAAGTGCCACATATCGTTGTTTCCTACTGTACCAGGAAACTGTTGTCGATCCAAAGATAAAGATTCCCCGTGATGTGCTCTTTCTGTCTGATGGACTTCCAACCCAATCTACATCCGTGAATCCATGCAACTTCACTATTTTAGTCTCATGTATTCTACAGTATCACTAGATGACTATGGATTTCTTACAGTCTGCTGAAAATAACTTTCCCTGATTATCATTTATTTTCAGAAATCTCACTGCCTTCATTATTTTTCACTTAGCCTCTCCATTATCTCTCATTTTACCTTTTCTATTCCTCTCATACCCTGAAATCTCATGTTTCACCCTAAAACCCTCATTTTAACCCCTTTCCCTACCTAAAACCCCACTCCCATTGCTAAAATCCTCTCCCCTTCATTCATTCCCATTCTTTATTTAAACAATGTAAAAAACCTATTTTTACATTGTTTTAAAAAATAAATTTAATTTATTCGGGACCCACTCTTCTTAAATAAACTCTGTTTATTTTAAACTACCCGACCCCTTATATGTTTAAAGCCCTTGCTTTAAAATCTTTACCCTCCGCTCTAATATAACGCTGACCCCCACTATTTAAGCGCCTCCGCTTTAATATACCCTGGTCCTCGAATTATAAAACCCTCACATTATTTTAAAAACTTCTGCTTCATTTAAAACCCCGACCCCACATGTCAAATCAGCCCACGGCTGGTCCATCGCCCGACAGCCATTCGATCTCTACCACCAAATATGACGGCCCGTGCACCTTTTCACAACTCTAACCGCTCGAGGTTTAAAACCTTGGAGGGCTTGCGAAATAAGTGATTTTCGCAACCCTCCTCCCCTCCACGTGTCACCCCTCCGTATTATCGCATCCCCGTGAAAATTACCACCTCACCGCTTTTTCCCTTTGCTATAAACCATTAACCACCCCCTGCCTAAAACAAAACCATTGACCCCATTCAAACATGTTGAAACCCTGTGTCTCTACGATAAACCTTGAACCTCTGTGTTAACCCCTGCAACATCTCTAAAAACCCGAAAAGCCACAACTAAGCGCAGAAACCCAAGGTCACCATTGTTTGGACTCCATCCGTAGATTTCTCGAAGTCCTCAAGGCCGTATTGCCTCCTTGCAGAGCTTACATTTTTATTAATAAATTGTTTTTATTTTGCAGGTGATCAATGTATCGGAAAGGGCAATAATCATATTGCAGTTCTAAATTCCAAAAAAAAATTTAAGCTAGGCTCTCTAGGTGACGATCCATAAGCCTTATTTATCAAAAGATTAGGAGCGCAAGAAAAAACAAAGGCATCAATGGATCATGATCAATCAGGATCATACAATCACTCCAAGGATAGCGAGGCATCTTTAGAATGACAGGGTATAGGAAAAAGGAAAGTTTTATAGTGGCTGCGTACATAGAGATGAAAGGCAAATGAAAAACATAGTTAAAGGAAAGCTAAGAGAGGTTAAGGGAGAAATTACAATAACCCAAGGCAGTCAAAGAGAGATCATAGATAAAAACAAATAAAAGATACAGATAATGACAGTTTGAAGGTTTAAAGACAAATTAGAGGATAAATCAACAAAGAAAACAAAGCCAAATGACAAGGCCACTCAGTGTTTACTTCTTCGCAGTCACATTGGCCACCTAAAGCCTAATTTTGCTTTAAATAAGGTAGCTACAATTAATATTATGGTCAGAGATATTTTAGAAGCTCAGAAGTTATTCTAAAAGTTAATGTTAAAGGAAAAATAGTCAAAAAATATCTTAAAGTTAGCTCAGCAGTAAATTAGAAAGTTATTACTACAATAGGTCAGTCAGAGATATTTTGGCATTGGGCCTTGCGTGGTCTCAATTGTCAAACATCATTTACTCTGTAGTAAATACAAATATGTCACCCTAGATTAGGGAAACCTCCTCATCTTCAGTTAAATACTGCATGTATTTTTCATTATTATTGTTGGTTTTTGGTTGGTTGCTAAGCTCGATTTTGATCAGACTCTAAGTTGCTAAGATTATTGCACTGGAGCATTGTAACAGTTTTTGTGCTGGACATCAGTAATACAAGCACGTTCATAGTATTCTTGAGCTATGTTAATGGTGATGTTATCCCTCTTTTTCAAATGTTTCTCCTTTTTTTTTCCATATCGTACATCAATTTATCTGATAATAGAACTGAAATTTTAGATTGAGATATGCTGTTTTGGAACCTTAACTCTGTCTGTTACTATTACCTTTATGTTTTCTTCTGCAAAGTCTAATTAAATAATTCAGGGGTGTCTTGCTCTTTAGTTTCACCTAGCTTGTTGTCTTGAGGTTTTCTTAGTAAATCTTAGCTAAAGAATTCAGGGGTGTCCTGCTCTTTGGTTTCTCTTAAACTGTTATCTCAAAGGCCTTCTTTGAATTTTAGTTAAAGAAATCATGGGTGTCCTACTCTTTGGTTTTTCTTAAATTGTTATCTCAAAGGCCTTCTTTGAAGTTTAGTTAAAGAAATCAGGGGTGTCCTGCTCTTTAATTTCACTGAACTGTTATCTTGAATGTTTTCTTTGTCTAAAAGTAATAGCTAAAGAATTCTTAAATTGTCTTCAGGATCACTAGATTGTTGTATTGAGGCTTTCTTAGTAAAGTTTAACTAAATAATTCAGAGGTGTTCTGCTCTTTAGTTTCTCTTGAAACTGTTATCTTAAATGTTTTTTCTTGTTAAAGTATAGTTAAAGGATTCTTGATTTCCCTTTAGTTTTACTGAATTCACAACTTTTTGTCATTTCATATTCATCTTACCTAAGAAGATCCATTTGATATAATTAGCTTTCCCTATGAAAACCCTTGAAGAGTTGATGTACAATTTAAACCTTTTTGTGACTCCATAGCCCAATGGATTAAGCTTCCCACATTCTATCTGTTCAACCTACAATCAATCAATCAATCAAAACAAAACAACCCCAAAACTTCAAAACTAGCCTAAAATCATAAGAATATAAGCATAAAGATAAATCAGTTAGTCATAAACACAAAGAGAGCCCTCTCTGAGTCCAGGAAGGCTAGGTCCTTGGAATCGAAAGTGGTTTGATGTGGTTCCTTGCTACTTGTTCTTGCCAATCTTGCAAATTATAGGGAGCCAACACACTCCATCCGTCCATATGTACCATAGACCATACTCTAATGTGCCCCTCCAGTATCTCAGGACATGCTTCCCCGCCTTCCAAAAGAGCTTGGTAGGCTTAACCATAGCTTGACTCATCTAGTTAACTACGTAGCAAATGTTTGGTCTCGTGTTCACCAAATACATTAGCGAACCCAGTAATTGTCGATAGACAGTAGCATCCACTACCTCTCCAGAAGTAGCTTCCTCTTTCCTCCAATTTTCTGGAAGAGGAGTATCCATGGGTTTGCAATTCTCCATGTTAAACTTACCTAGTATCTCCTTTGCATACTTGCCTTGAGACACAAAAATTCCACCATCCACTACCATATTTCCAATCCAAGGAAATAATGAAGGAGTCCCATGTCCTTCATTTAGAACTCCCTTGCAAGATCTTCCTTGCATGAGTGTATCAGCTGCTCATCGCCAGTCAAAATTAGATCATCAACATAAATAAAAATGATCAATAACTTACCCTTAACCGCAATTTGGTACTGGTTTGCATCTGCTTCACTTTTGGTGAAGCCCAGTCTAGTGAAATAGTTGTCTATCCTAGAGTACCAAGCACAGGGTGCTTGCTTCAGCCCATACAGTGCTCTTTTAAGCCTGCACACATGCGAATCACTGTTGAAGATTTCAAAACCTTCAGGTTGCTCTATGTACACCTCTTCCCTAATGATCCCATTGAGAAACACAGTTTTCACATCCATCTGTTGAATGCGCCAGCCCATCTACACTGAGAGTGCAAGGATGGATCTTATCGAAGAGTACCTTGCAAAAAGTGAAAAAGTCTCATCGTAATCTATCCCCTCGATTTGTCAGAGTCCCTAGGCCACAAATTTGGCCTTGTATTTCTCCACGCTCCCATCAGCAGCATGCTTTACCTTGTAGATCCATCTCGATCCAACCACTGATTTGTCGATCGGTATTGGGACTATCTCCCATGCATTGTTCTTGACAATGGATTCATGCTCCACCATTGCATCAACCCAAGTAGGCTGATGCATTGCTTCCTGAAAGGAATATGTTTCAGTCACAATACATTTTCTCATTAGAGTCATGTATCCAGAAAATCAGTCAGGAGACTATCTCTATCTACGCTGTGAAGTAGGGGCTCCTACATTATGTGCAGTATCAAGTCTCAGCCTATTAGCTTACGTGGTGTGCCTTCTGTCATTTCTGATGGACGGCTATGCATGAGTGTTTTCCTCCACTGCATGAACCTCTTCATGTGGCTGATCCACATCTTGAGACTCATCCTTGGGAACCAACAGTTCCTCCTCTGCATGCAAGTCTATATCCCTCTCAAGGGACAACTGCATGGCTTTATCCTCATCAAATTTGATATCTCGTCGCACAATAGTCAATCTTCTGTTTGGAAAATACACACGATAATTATGGGGTGTTTCAGTGTACCCACAAAAATCCCAACCTCAGCAGTCAGTTCCAGCTTCTTCCTCGCGTCCTTGGTCACATGCACATAAACAAATGAGCTAAAAATCTTAAAGTGTGAAACCTCATGTTTCTTACCAGTGAAAGCCTCTTTAGGTGTACTCATGCCAAGTACTCTATGAGGCCAACGATTTTGCACATGTACCGTTGTATTGCAATGCATCGGTAGGCCTTGGTCATGTAACATTGCTCGTGTTTCACCCACAATAGTTTTGTTCTTCCTCTCTGCAACCCCATTCTGCTGTGGGTTATGAGGCGCTATGAGTTCTATTCGAAATCCTTCTTTGCTACAGAAGTTCTTGAATTCATTAGTTATGTAATCTCCACCATTATCGCTCCTAAAATCCTTCACTTGCTTCCCAGAATATTTCTCCACCAATGCCTTAAACTCACAAAACTTAGAGAATGTTTGATGTTTCTTCTGCATGAAGAACATCCAAAACTTATGAGAAAATTCATTAACAAAGATTACATAGTACTTATGTTTTGTTGTTGAAGCAACCGAGAAAGGACCACACACGTCTGTGTGTGAAGAGAACAAAGTTCCTTCTTAGGTTAGAATACTCCAAAGCACTTGGAATACAAAAATATCCATGAGGATACAAATATTATATTATAAAAGATATGAGATAGATGATTGAATGTTACAAATGAGTCCTACTTATATACCTATGCAAGTGCCTTTTCACGAAAGGTCATGTCTTATCAGACATGGCCTTTCAACCTAATTACTAATTAACTAATTAATCACTATTGACATTATTTTATTTATGACATTGCCTTCCCCTCAAAAAGCTTTTTCCTCAAAGCTTGTCGATGAAAGGCCTCAATTTTTGTTCTTGCTACGAACATCTTCTCATCTCGGGGCAGTCATCCTTGTCGATACAAGTTGATATGATCCTCTAAGTGACAAACAAAATTGTTGCACTGAAAATGGATCGGACCATCCTAAATCAATTTTCTGTGGAATCTTACGATGACTAGCAACTTGTGATGACTCGTTAGTATTCTTCGGAATATCAGCTTGTTTCTGTTCTGAATACATAGCTTGGTTGAGTTGTCTACTCCCGTGATTTGGATATCGATAGGGAACTTTTTTAGTGTGACTTTGATTTCCTTTTGGCGAGGATGTTATTGAGTATGTTACAGAACCTTCACTTAGTATGTTCCTCGTCTGAACTGCCACATCAAAGTTTTTATCTTTTGCAGCTTGCTTTTCTTCTTCTTGAATTGTGACCTTTACTGGATCAATTTTCATTTTTTCGACAAGTTGTTGCACCTTGTTTTCCAACGAATTCTTATCCTTCTTCAGTTTCTTAATTTGTGTTAGCAATTTTTCATTGTGGTCCTTAAGGCAAGCAACTTCTTCATTCTTGTTAGTGGCGATTTTGTCAACTTCTCTTTGAAAATATTGTATTTATTTTTTACTTTCTGAAAGAGCTACTCTTGTGATATCTAATATGTCTTCCGGTGTTAGTGAATTCGGCTTCGCCATGACATCTTGTAACGTTATGCTTTTCTTTTTTTAAGAAAATGTCAAAAATTTCTTTCTTGTATTAAGGATGAATGACCCTAGTGATTCCATCCAAAGTGAACCTAGAATTATATCACTATCGTTACAAAATAAGGTTTTAACGGTAAATTGGGAGACCAAGGAATAGTCTCCAATACTTAGGTGTAAATTCCCTATGTCGTATTGTTTTTCATTTGCGTGAAATGAATTTGTTTCAGTTATATTTGATTCGGGAATCACTAATTGGTTAGCACATTTAGTACTAACATAATTATTCTCTTGATTAAGATTGATAGATATGAGAACTACATTTCCCGCATGTGACCCTTTAATTTTAATTAGCGCACGGACAAACATACTTTAATTTTCAGGAAATCTTCCCTCTTTTATTTCTGATTTAGATTTCATTTTATTTGTCGATATGATTTTTCTTCAACTTCTTCCATAAATTAAAGATAACTCTTTGGATTTTCTCCTTTAACTTGAACTTTTATACTTGAAATCTCTTTTAAATTTTATATATATATATATATATATATATATATATGGCACTTTTCCATTTTTTTTTAAATACTTGGCTTTTTACTTCTTAATATTTAATTACTCAAGCCTTTATATAATCTCAATACTCTTACCCCTTTTTTTTTACTTTTATGAAATTATCTTTTATTTCATAAAATAATCCACTTTTTAATCTTGTAATAATAATTTTATAAATGTATCTCTTTTAAAATAATCCTTTATTAAAATATAATTTCTATTTTCCCTAACTTCTCTTTTAAGGTATCCACTTATGATGTCTCCCTTTGTATTTTTTTTTTTTTTTTTTAATTCAAACCTCCTTTTATAATATATCACCTTACCACTAAAAAGGTTGATTGAATAACCACTTTGATAATTACTTAGAGTTAGTGATATATTATTTTTCTCCTTTTAACTTTTTTTTATATATATAGATATATATTTATTTATTTATTTATTTTATGGTCTCAAAAAATTCCAACTTCCCTTTTTAATGAACATTTAATAAGGTATGTTCACTTTATATATGTATTTTTGGGGGTTTTTGTTTTTAAAGGCAACTAATATGTGATATCTTATGATTTAAAAATTGAACGGTGATAGACTTCTCCTTAATAATCGTGACCTTTCAAACTCCACAGTACGAACAGACACACCAATTAAATTTTTTAATAATATCGTTGCAGATCAGGGTGAATCAATTGGTGGCATACTAAATGTATGTCTCGTTAATTTGTAACCATAGTATTTGATCTTGTTGAGCCTCGCGTCCTTTCCTTGACCCCAGAATTTAAAAAACGAGACTTGGAGGTGGCTACAACAACGATATTTTCGCAGCGGTGGCTACGCAGTGTAGTTTCTCTGAATTGTGGATGGGGGTGCAGAACGTTGTCTTAGGCAGCAGAATGGCAGTGCGGTGTCTATTGTGCGGACAACGACGATTGTAGGTAGGGCACAGGTGGATGTGACGTGGCAGGAAAAAGTGTATGCAGCTGTGAAATGCTGCGTATGGTGATGGCGTTCAGTGTTAATGATCGTGGCAGTGGCTTGATCGTGTTCTGCAGGGTTGGGGTTGTCGACTCTTTATAACAAAATTATTTTTTTTAACATATAACCTTTTTAATCATTTTTAATATTTCTTTATAACTATATGAAACCTCTGTTTTTTTAATATATATTTCTTTTTAATATTTTTTTTATTTTTTACTTTGTATATATTGCTCTTTTTCTTTATTTCTCTTTTTTTTTTTTTTTTTAATATCCCTTTTTTTTAATATATATATATTTTTTCCTTTTTTTTATCTTCAAATTTTTAATTCTTTAAAAATGGCCAAGGGCCTATGACGAAATCAACAAATGGAGAAACTCCAAATGTGTAGTGATACGCTTCAACAACAACAACGTTGATGAATTTTAACGGTCAAGGACCTGGATCAAAGAGCGTGGCTCTGTGCAGCAGTCAGGCGGCCAAAGGCTCGAACTCCTCTTATACCAAATGAAACGAACAAAGTTCCTTCTAAGGTTAGAATACTCTAGAACACTTGGAATACAAAAATATCCATGAGGATACAAATATTATATTATAAAAGATATGAGATAGATGACTGAATGTTACAAATGAGGCCTGCTTATATACCTACGCAGGTGCCTCTTCACGAAAGGTCATGTCTTATCAAACATGGCCTTTCAACCAAATTACTAATTAACTAATTAATCACTATTTACATTATTTTATTTATGACAGTGTGAACTCTCTCAAGGATCCCCAAAGCTCGGTTTTCCTTTTCACGAAAGATGGCCTTTATATATTTTCCCATAGTAAATCCCTTGCATGTGTCTGACTGTGCAGGTTTACCCTTGGGAATAAAAGTAGAAATTTTTTGCATTACTTTCAAGGCTCCATGGTGAAGATGGCCCAATCGCCTGTGCCATAATTCACCCTCATCCCGGCTCACCACTTGATATGCCTTGCCCATCATTGTTGCATAGCCATCTGCTTCCAGCTTTTAGAGATTCTTAACTTGAATCCATATCCTCTTGGCTTGACCCATTGTTTTATGTCGCAGGAAATCTTTTCCATCACTAAAAACAATGTCATAGCCTCTATCCTCAAACATTGCGACTGAGACCAAATTTTTCTTCAGACCTAGTACATGCATCACACCTTTTCATTGAAATGGTTTACCTGAATCCCTCTGAAAGGTAATGGTACCAATCCCGGTAGCACTGTACTGTCCATCATAACCCATCTCAATATGCATTTGGAGATCTTTCTCCTCCAAGTCACTGAAAAGTTCCTTATCTCCCGTCATGTGAAAGGAAACATCATTATCCAAATACCACACAAATCCCAATGCAATGGACGCCCTGCATGCGATCAATGAGAATTAAATCTCAAATTGCGAGGCAAGGGCCTCACCAGCTGCAGATCCAGCAGCCTTCTTGTTACTCTTATTTTGTGGAAAGTTAGTAGCAAAATTCCCATGCTCATGACAGTGAAAACACTTCACCTTGGACATGTCTTGCTTCTTGCCATTCTCAGACTCGAATTTTGAGTGGAATTTCTTCCCCTTCCCCTTCCTCGCCATGGCATCCAAAGCACAATCCTCTTCATCATCATTCTTAGATGAAGTTCCATCTCTGGTGTTCTATCTAAACTCCTCCTGCACCAAATTCGACCACATTCGTTCCCAATCTGGAAATTTTTCCCTTCCATTGGCAGAGTCTTGATAACTGTGCCAACTCTTGGGAAGTCCTAGGAGAGCCAATCTCACCAAATCATCATCAGCAACTGTTATTCCAATGCTCCCCAGTTCATCCCGACATTGGAGAAACTTTGTTAGATATTTTGGAATGGTGTCGCCCTTTTCCATCTTGATCTTCTTGAGTTTATCTTTGAGTGCCAATTTCCTATGGTCGTTGCTGCTTTGGAATAGATCCGCCAAAGCCTTCCACATTGCATATGGTGTGGCTTTCCCATGGAGGCTTGAGAGAATGTGGTCTCATACTCCCTCCAACAGGATCATCCTCGCCTTTTCCACTTTGTTTTTCCATGCATCAGGATTTGCAGCATTTGCCATAGCGGGTTTAGGAACAACATTGTCAATGAATTCCTTCAAGCCATTGTCTTCGAGTACTGCCTCCATCCTGTCCTTCCAATCAATGTAGTTCGAATTTCCCTTGAGTGCATACTCTAACCTCAAGCCATTGAAAGCCATTTCGACCTTGAATCGGCTGTAGCACCAGGAAAGTCTTTCTGCAAATTCGAATTTTATTCAGTCACAAACTCAGCTCCTGCTTCACTTCTACAATTTCCTGTGCTCTGATACCATGAAGAAATTATACAACATGCATGTATATCTTGGATTCACCTGATATAAAAATTTACTAAAGTTAAATACTGAATCGCTTCTACAAATCTTTTGCGGAATTAAAAACACAATCGCTAATCACATGAACATGAAGAAATATCAATCATAGACAACACAGATAATTTCCCGGAGAAAGCTTATAGCTAAAAACCCCACTATATTCTATTGTATATTAAGCATGGATCATGAAACAATTACATACAAAACTCTTCTCACAAGAGCTCTCCAGTACTCATCTAACTATCTCACATTGTCATATGCAAAACTAACCAACACATAGCCAATTCTCAACCTCCAGACAGTTTGCCTTGCTTGTGGAATCCCTAATGGTAAAGATCCCTAAAAGATAGGAATTATTTCCTGTCTTGATTGCACAAGTATCATGGGCACTCCAATGGGTGTTTTCCTGCATGTGTGCAAGCCAATAATCCTACAACTGATATTCAACCTCCCTTTCGCCTAAAACTCAGCTGGGTCTCCACTAGATCTAGCATGCATGCAACTAACAATAGTAAATCCTCACTTGCATGTGAGATCACTGATTGTGAATTAAATAATATTTAATTCACTAGATCTCTCACTAGTGTATCTTCAGTTACAACTAGCACAACTGAGTTTAACTCGCTTAACTAAGTTAAACTGATTTACAACTTGCACCAACTCATGCACCACTGCACTTCAAACTCTGTTACAACTAGAATTACTCAGCATGCCTCACCAACAACCTCTAACTTGAAATCCACTAGCTAACTGAATTTATCATTTTCAGTTAACTCATTCAAGTCCACATTAATAACAGATTACAGTTTAATGTCCATCTTAATTAAGGGATAACCAAAATAGACATGCGCCCAAAAATAGCACTGTTGGCCCCACCCTAGTTTGGGTGCTTAATGCAACCAGGCGCTTAATGCACTGGGCGTGGGTGCTAAATCTTCTTGTTGAATCTTAACATGTAATTCATCATATAATTCATCAATGATAGGAATGGGAAATTTATCTTTAATAGTGAGCTTGTTGAGCGCTATGTAATCTAGACACATGTGTCATGATTCATCCTTATTATGCACCAATACTACTGGAGCAGAGAAAGAACTTTGAATAGGTTTAATTATACCAACCTCTAACATTTCTACAAACATATTTTCAATTTCACGCTTTTGGGCATAGGGATATTTGTAAGGCCTAATGTTTGGAGGAACAATTCTTGGAATCAAATGAATAGCATGATCATGATCATGAATAGGTGGGAGGACTTTGGGAGTCTCAAATAACTTGGAATGATTGTCCAAGACTTTTTGGAGATATGGAGAAATAGATGATTTCAAGGTTTGAACCTCTAGTGAGCATAATTGTGCAATTATGCCCCATTGTTCTTTATTTAGAAGCTTTTTCATGCCATTATAGCTTATTATCTTTCCTAGTTTCCATGTGATACCACTTAGTTCAACTTCCTTTCCTTCCCATAAAAAATTCAAGAAACTTTTTTGAAAATTAAAAGCTATCGTACCCAAATATTGTAACCATAGCATCAACACCACCCATTGGAATGGAAATCATTGAACTATTTAATACATATTACCCCATGGTTATCTTGATATTATAGTACTATCTAGAGGAATTTATATTTCCTACATTTTGACACTTTAGTGCTTGTCATAGCATTATTTATCATCAACTTATACTTGATGATTTATACATTGGCCTTGGGCAACCCTTTCCTTCAGACTTGGACTTATTTCTCAAAAAATTGTATCTTAAAACCCATACGCAACTCTGCCCAGAATTTTCCGCGTATATACACGCGTCCATACATAGATAATCACGTATGCCATTTTAAACATTAAAAAATATATATTTTCCCTATTTTAGAGGCGGGGTTTACGGTTGTTCCAGTAACTTAACCACCCCAGCCCGTGGCCTAACTGTTCGCGACTATAAAAACTAATTTGAGGGAGTATAAAAGCCCCTCAAGGGAATGGGCTAAGGGAGGAAGAGAGAGAGAAATATAGATATTATATGATGTTAGAGCCCTATCCAAGACTGATATATTCCTGTGCCTCGTGCACTTCCGAGATATTTGCAGGAAACACTTGTTTCCTTGAGATGCTCACCACCCTATGTGACATTCATTGTGCATTATTCTTGGAAGGAATCTTGAGAGGCTAGGATTGGACAGATCCAGAGGATGGTATGCTCGAAGGCCGTGGTAGATTTCAGGTGATCTCTCCACATTTGTTTATTGTACATGTCATTAATAGTAGAAGAGCCATCTTGTTCCTGATGTTTGCGTGTCAATAATCTTTTATATATGTGTAATGATCATCAATTGAACATTTAATATTGTTTTTATGATGTTATGCATGATTTCCACTAACATCTAGAACATATATATGTTGTACAACTAGGATTTTGTGTTCGTTCTTTGTTGATTTACAGATTAAGGAGCACAAAGTATTGCAGGGGGTTCGCACCCCGCGGGATCTACTTCAACCAAGGGATATTCGGGTAAGGTTTGCAACCTGTAGATTCTAGTTATTTGCATAGAAGTTGGTTTAGTGAGTCCTTCTTGTAATGATATGCCCCTGATCTGTGAAGGTTCATCAACCCAAGACCTTTAGGGTAACATTTCTCGAAACAAAAATGGCGACTTTGTTGGAGATCACATTCTTGTGATTTCCTGTTTGGGTTGTTTTATCTTTCTTGTAGGTATCTAACAGGTTTTATCACTTTTTACAGTCTAGTGAGTCTTTTTTCAATCAGACAGAAGACCTGGTCCCTTGATCAGGCTTGAATTTTTTTATTTTTTCCTTATCTTTATTTTCATATGCAGCTTTTTCTTTACACAGTCGCATATACCTCCTATGTTTTCCAAAGGGACCTATGATATGCTAGTTTCCTTGGTTATAGTCGCATATACATGCATAGTCGCGTATACACGCTAGTTGCACACCGTAAAACCGCGTATGGCTGGAAATTTTTGAAAATTTAAGTTTTTAGCCTCTATAGTCTTTTATGTCTGTGTTGAACCATTCATGTGGTGTTTTTAAGGTCTCTGGACTGTGTTTATGGTGGTTTCATATCCATTTCTCTCTTGTTTTTGTGAAAACCTAGCCATTTGGTCAATTACCTTGTTTTGTGTGTTTGCAATTGCGGCTGAAGCACCGATAACTTTTCCTTTAGTTCTTGGTTGTTCTGACCTATCAGAACAATGAGCCTCTACTTGATTTCTCTTCTTGGCCCTATGAATTGCTTCATTTATGGTTTTTGCCTCCTTGGTGTATTTTGGTTTTCTTGATTTCTTTAACTTGTATTATTGCGTATCTTGAAGAATCTCTTTTTGGTTTTTTGAGTGATTGTTCATTACATGATTGTGCTACTGTGTTGAATCAATTGATTGAGTTTCTTGGTTCATTTTTCTCATTTGATTTTAATACTTGTAACCTGCCTTTGGCTAAAGGTCACAAGTACATTATCGTAGTTGTAGACTACTTCATGAAGTGGGTTGAGGCTATGCCTAATTTTGGGAATGACGATGAGACAACGACTCTTTTCCTATTCAATCAAGTCATTTCTCGCTTTGGTATTCCCAAAGAGATTGTCACTGATC
Source organism: Pinus albicaulis (assembly GCA_034641835.2). Taxonomy (NCBI): domain Eukaryota; kingdom Viridiplantae; phylum Streptophyta; class Pinopsida; order Pinales; family Pinaceae; genus Pinus; species Pinus albicaulis. Next base: position 1,348,713,311 of record CM076572.1, on the reverse strand, counting down.
ATGGCAGTCACTTTCAGAAGAACATGATGGTTGAATTGGCTCTGAAATTAGGTTTCTGGCATGATCATTTGTCTCCTTATTATCCTCAAGCCAATAAGAAATTTGAAGCCGTGAACAAATCCTTGAAGACAATTCTTCAACGAATGATTGATAAAGCCAAATCCAATTAGCATATTATGTTGTATCCTGCACTTTGGGCATACCGGATGTCAATCAAAATTGCAACCGGTTTTACTCTGTTTCAACTAGCTTATGGTTTGGAATCTATATTTCCTATTGAGTGTGAAATTCCCTCTCTTAAGTTAGTTGTTGAGCTTCTTCCTGACACTTATAGTCTCGAAGAACGCCTCCTTCATCTAGATCATCTTGATGAGCAGCGTCGAGATGCAACTACGATGAATGAGGCACATAAGAAATGGGTAAAATTTCAATACGATAAGGCAGTCAAACCTAGGGTCTTTTATGAAGGTGACCTTGTCTTGGTTTATGCCCAAGAGAAGGATGCCTTGGGGGCAGGTAAGTTTAAATCCATGTGGTATGGCACCTTCATCGTTAAGAAGGTCCCGAAGAAAGGAGCTTATGCCTTGATTGATTTTGACGGAAATGAGTTGGCAGAGCCCAGAAATTGGCTCTATTTGAAAAAGTATTATGCCTAGGATTTGGCCTAGCATCTTGCTTTATTGTATATATATATATATATATTTTTACATATCTGGGTTTTCGATTTTGTGGTGTGATTTTGATGAATTTGATCTGCTTTGGCAGGTGTCATTAGATGACATGAGTCACTTTGGTTTCACCGATGGTTCTAGTAGACATACCCGGAACTTAGCTTCCATGGCTTGGGTACTCCATTATCCATCCGGTCAGTTGTTAGTGTTAATAGGTGTCTACATTGGTCATGATTTGAACAACATAGCATAATACACTGCAATGATTAATCTACTCTCGGAGGCAATATCCTTGGGTGTTGATTCGTTAGTAGTTTTCTTGGATTCACAACTGGCAGTTTCGTAGTTGAACAACACAAATCAGGTCCGAGACCCATTTTTACATTGGTTGTTTTATAGGGTAAGTTTGTTACAAAGATCATTTCAGTTTATAACATTCATTCATATTCCTCGAGCTGACAATTGGATGGCAGACTTATTGGCTAATCAAGCAATTGATTGGCATATTAATTATTCAATACTTTAAACAATATATCAAATACGTCATACATTTTCATAAATTTGAGTCATCACATCATATAAATCGCTGTATATATATATAGTCAGAGTGTTCAAAAATACACAAAATCTGGACCATCATGTCCTACAAAATTAGGGCTTATGCCCGATCATGTCTATCATCAAAAAATATTATAGTCATTCGATCATATCTATAAATATACTCCTGAGGCCCCTACCCAAAATTTGTGTTCCTATAGAACACAATGGAAGTCGTTACACGGCGGAATAACCACACCCAGTCTCGTGGTACTCCTACCACCCGTCTCTGGATAGCCTCTGGTAGGTCCTCTATAACATCCATAGGCACCTAGCGAGTCAAACTCTCCAAGTTTCGTTGTACTGCATGGAGTGTTCTACGAAGGTCTTCAGAATTTACCTCACCTCTGTGGCGCTTGCACCTTGGGTACCCCTCAGGTCTAACTGGTCCTATGTCTGCATCGTGATCATCATAATTTTGTAAGTCATTTAAATCCAATCAAAAACATTTTTTTCATTTTCTCATATTTTGAAAAAATCACATAATAAAAAAATCAAAAATGCAATCTTACCGATTGCGCCCCATGCTGCACCAGGTGGCAGGACTAGATCTGGATCAGCACAAAATTTCATCCCAGCATAGGGATAATCTTCCATTGCGATGAATTGTTCCACCCACCATTGGAAGAACTCATCATCCCAAGTGGTTCGGGGAACTTCACTTCTCCCTAATCTCTTCATCAGATCTGCCCATCGGGCTATTCTTGGATCTCTCAAGCTGCTGATAGTTGAGATGACTATGGGTTGAAGCCCTGGGACCCTCTTGAAGAAGAATGTCATCAAGATTGTACCATACCCAAAATGTTTGGTCTTTGCTTTCTGGATTGAAGTTAATTGTTTCTTCATATTTCTCAACAAGGTTTTGCACCAATAAAAGATATGAATCAGGCATTCTACTGCTATGCTCATTTGTATCCGTGAAGCCTGATGTACAGAGGCAGATCCTGCTACTCTGCCAATGGTAAAGAGAAGGATCTTCATGTATAAATCTTTCAAATATCTGATAGGAATCTGAGTTCCTACCTTTTGTGCATCCTCTATGCATTAGACTTGGACATAATCCTCTAGGGTAAGCCCTCTATTGAAAATGCGGCGAGATGATGGATCTTGGTGAAATGAAGTCGCCTTCACTAAGTGGGCCCGCAGGCAAATTCTGGCGCAAAGTCTATTTTTAGACTATGTCTATTTTTAGACATATGGAGCATGGTTCGGGGATTCCAGTTTGAGATTCTTGGAGCATTGGTCATGTTGGTAAAAATAGATGGGACTCTATTTTTTTGACCTATAGGTCGAAGAGGTCGAAGTCTATTTTTAGACTGCCTCTCCTAAAAATAGGGAAGTCAAATATTATTTACCCTTAATAATATTTGGACTCTAAACAGCAGTTTACTCTCTTGGAGCACTTCAGTTCGAGCTACAGAAGTGGCTCATGCATCTGACAGAGGAATTATGCTATTCCCAAGGTTTTGATGGCATCATGCATGGTTGACTTCAGTTAGGACTTCAGTGGCAGAAGTTTGGTGGAGTTAATGAGACAACTAGTGGAGTTGTGTTATGTTTATTTTAGTTGAACTAGTTGAGATTAGTTTAACTAGCTAATCAATTAGTTATGAGTGGAGTGAATTAAATATTATTAATTAGTAACTCATTATTCAACTCAAGAACACATCAGTTCACTACAGTGCATGATCAGTTCAGTGGAGACCAGTGAAAGAGGTAGATGAAAGGTGGAGTTAGCTATCAGTGGCGACATCAGTTGTGCATGAGATTTGAACCACACTTGGAGGAATTTCCCATGATGATTGCGCTGTCAAGCCAAGGAGATTCGAACCTTGGATCTCTATATAGACAGGCCTGGATTGCGCAATAGAGGAAAGGCAATTGGCGGTGAGTTTTGAACCAGTAACCTGTTCAAAACTGAGCTAGATTGTGAGTAACTGTATGAGAAAGTACTGAGCACTTGCGAGGAGTATTGTACTGAGTTTGTTACTTGATTTCTCCATTATAATATACACAATAGCTGCGGGGTTTTCAGCTATAAGCTTTCCCCATACATACTGTGTTAATGTGTATGATGATTTGATGTGTTATCGCTTGATTTTTATTTCCGCATGTGTGATGATCTGAGTGGAAGAGATTATGTGTTGCATATAAATTCGAATTGTATGTGATCAGGATAGTCTCGGTGGATAATTAATCATTATTCAGTAAATTTCTACATGGTATCGGAGCTATTGAAGCAGAGATTGATCATCACAGTGATTACAAACTTATTTCGGTAGACAAAGTCTGCATGCGGGCCAGGTAGCCTCCGGATTCATCTTTCTTCGGAAAGTGAAAGGTCTGGTAAATGCCCCTTGCAGTCAATCTCTGTGCTAGAAATAATTTGTTCTCACAGATCTAGAGCGGCTAAGCTTTGAGGTGGAATTCGAAATTTTGCAGCAGTTTTGTTTTCTTGGTGCCAGTGTTGAAAATGTCTTTCAACGGTTTGCGACTCGAATATGCTCTTGAAGGCAGTTCGAATTATGTTGCATGGAAGGATCGCATGGAGGCAGTATTAGAAGATAATGGTCTGAAGGAGTTCATAGATGCGGATGTCCAAAAGCCCACTGATGCTGCTGAAGTTGAAGCATGGCAAAAGAAGATGGCGAAGTGTCGAAGGATCCTGTTGGAGGGCGTCAAGGATCATATTGTATCCAGCCTGCATGGAAAGGCTTCTCCATATTTAATGTGGAAAGCTTTGACGGATCTATTCCAGAGTAAGAGCGACCAAAGGAAGCTGGCGCTCAAAGATAAGCTCGGGAACATCAAGATGGAGAAGGGCGACAGTATCGCCAAATACCTCACGAAGTTCACTCAATGCAGAGATGAGCTGGGAAGTGTGGGGGTGATTGTCGAAGACGAGGACATGGTCGACCTGGCTCTCCTTGGTCTTTCGAAGGCTTGGCACTCATATCAAGATAGTGTCAATGGTCGGGAGAAGCTGCCGGGATGGGAGCGCCTTTGGGCGGATCTCATGCAGGAGGAGATAAGGAGGACTACTCGTGATGGATCTTCATCAAAGGGAGCTGATGAAGAAAATTGCGCTTTGGTGGCCAAAGCAAAGAAGTGGAAGGGTAAGAAAACCTCTCATTCTGGTGCAAAGGGCAAGAAGCAGGATATGGCGAAAGTGAAGTGTTTTCACTGCCATGATCACGGACATTATGCTACCAATTGTCCAAAGAAGAAGAAGAACAAGCAAGTGGGAAGATCTGCAAATGGAGAAGCTTTGGCTTCACAGTTCGAGCTTGACTTTTCACTGATTGCATGCTTGGTTTCAAGTGTGATGGGATCGGTGTGGTTCTTGGACGGCGGTGCGTCATTTCATATGACGGGAGATCGGGAGTTGTTCTCAGATCTGGAGGACAAGGATTTGGGTATGCACATCGAGATGGGCGATGACGGTAGATACAGTGCGACTAGTATCGGTACCGTATCCTTTCAGAGGGAGTCTGGTAAACCCTTTGTCTTAAAGGATGTCATGCATGTACCTGGATTGAAGAAGAACCTGATTTCAGTAGCGATGTTGGAGGATAAAGGGTATGATGTGGTCTTCAGCGAAGGAAAAGCCTTCCTGTGCAGTAAGACTACTGGAGAGACCCGGAAGATAGGGGTTCGAACTCAGAACCTTTATCAGTTGCAGGTAGATGACTGCGCAGCTATGGCATGCAAGGCTGGAGATGTGGTGAGCCGGGATGATGAGGGCGAGCTATGGCACAGGAGATTGGGCCATCTTCACCATGGAGCTTTGAAGATTCTGCAGCAGATTTCTACTGGACTTCCTAAGGGCACCCTTGCGCAGTCAGATCAGTGCAAGGGGTGTACTTTAGGGAAGTATGTGAAAGCCACCTTTCACGAGAAGGATAGTCGCGCCACGGCGATCCTTGAGAGAGTTCACACAGACGTGTGTGGTCCTTTCTCAGTTGCTTCGACAGCAAAGCACAGGTATTATGTGATCTTTGTTGATGATTTCTCTCAAAAGTGCTGGATCTTCTTCATGCAGAAGAAGAGCGATACATTCGCGAAGTTCTGTGAGTTTAAACGAACCAAGAACCTTTATCAATTGCAGGTAGATGGCTGCGCAGCTATGGCATGCAAGGCGGGAGAAGTGGTGAGCCGGGATGATGAGGGCGAATTGTGGCACAGGAGATTGGGCCACCTTCACCATGGAGCTTTGAAGATTCTGCAGCAGATTTCTACTGGACTTCCTAAGGGCACTCTTGTGCAGTCAGATCAGTGCAAGGGGTGTACTTTAGGGAAGCATGTGAAAGCCACCTTTCACGAGAAGGATAGTCACGCCACGACGATCCTTGAGAGAGTTCACACAGACGTGTGTGGTCCTTTCTCAGTTGCTTCGACAGCAAAGCACAAGTATTATGTGATCTTTGTTGATGATTTCTCTCGAAAGTGCCGGATCTTCTTCATGCAGAAGAAGAGCGATACATTCCCGAAGTTCTGTGAGTTTAAAGCACTGGTCGAGAAGGAGTTGGGGAAGAAGGTGATTGCTCTAAGGAGTGATAACGGTGGTGAATTCATCTCGGCTGAATTCAAGGAGTTCTGCAGCGTAGAAGGGATTCGGAGAGAGCTCATCGCACCCCCTAACCCACAGCAGAACGGGGTGGCTGAGCGGAAGAACAGAACGATCGTGGGTGCTGCACGGGTGATGTTGCATGATCAGGGCCTACCCCTTCACTTGTGGGATGAGGCATGCAATACAGCAGTGTATGTGCAGAACCGTTGTCCTCACAAGGTTCTTGGCATGAGTACACTAGAGGAGGCTTATTCTGGCAAGAGGCCTGATATTTCCCATTTGCGGATTTTTGGTTCTCCTGTCTACATGCATGTGACGAAGGATGCGAGAAGGAAGCCGGATCCAACTGCTGAGGTTGGAATATTTGTGGGGTACACTGATACACCTCATAACTATCGGGTGTATTTGTCAGACAGTCGCAAGACTGTTGTGCGATGGGATATAAAATTTCAGGAGGAGAAAGCCATGCAGTGTTCTCTTGAGAGGGAGCTACACTTGCATGCAGATGAGGAGCTGTTAGTTCCTAAGGAGGAGCTTCCGAATGTGGATCAGCCACAAGAGGAGGTTCAGGAGGTGGAAGAAACCACCCAGGCAGCGCCAACCATCAGAGGGCACATGCGCACTACAGAAGCTGAGCGACTGGCTTGGGATGCAGAGAAGGTTGTAGGACCACCTACAACACAGCGCAGACAGAGACAGTCACCGGATCGGTACACTGGATACATGGCTCTTGTGAGTCAATGTGTTGTGACGGAGCCATCCTCTTTTGAGGAAGTTGTGGAGGAACCCGCATGGTTTGATGCCATGATCGAAGAATATGATTCGATCATCAGGAACAGTGCATGGGAGATTGTCCCAAGACCGGTTGGGAAATCAGTGGTGGGTTCGCGATGGATCTACAAGGTGAAGCAGGCAGCTGACGGGAGTGTGGAGAAGTACAAGGCGAGATTTGTCGCCCATGGCTTTTCACAGATCGAGGGGATTGATTATGAGGAGACTTTTGCACCTGTCGCAAGGTACTCTTCCATACGGACGATCCTTGCTCTCTCAGCGCAGATGGGGTGGCACATTCATCAGATGGATGTGAAGACTGCGTTCCCCAATGGAGTTATTGAGGAAGAGGTGTACATAGAGCAGCCTGAAGGTTTTGAGATCTTCAGCAGTGAGTCGCATGTGTGCCGACTCAAGAGAGCACCGTATGGGCTGAAGCAAGCACCTCGTGCTTGGTACACTCGGATAGACAGCTACTTCACCGGGCTTGGATTCTCCAAGAGTGAGGCGGATCCAAACCTGTACCAGATTGTGGTGGAGGGGAAGCCGTTGATCATCGTACTGTATGTAGATGATCTGATTTTGACTGGCGACGAGCAGTTGATACTTTCATGCAAGGAGGATCTTGCACGAGAGTTTGAGATGAAGGACCTGGGCATCCTTCATTATTTCCTGGGATTGGAGATTTGGCAACGCAGCGGAGGACTGTTTGTTTCTCAGGGCAAGTATGCCCGGGAGATTCTGGAGAGGTTCAACATGCAAGGCTGCAAGCCTGTTGACACTCCTCTTCCTGGTGGTTGGAGGAAGGAGGATGCTACTTCAGCGGAAGTAGTGGATGCCACTATCTATCGACAGTTGGTGGGGTCGCTTATGTATCTGGTCAATACACGACCCGATATATGCTATGTAGTTAACCAGCTTTCGCAAGCTATGGTTAAGCCTACCAAGCTCTTTTGGAAGGTAGGAAAGCATGTATTGTGCTATATCAGAGGCACATCGGGATATGGTCTATGGTACAGACAGGAGGATGGAGCGAAGCTTTCTGGCTTCACTGATGCAGATTGGGCAGGGAGTCCAACGGACCGGAAGAGCACTTCTGGAGGAGTTTTCAGCATTGGGTCGACAACAATTTCCTGGTACAGCAGGAAGCAGAGATCCGTGGCACTCAGTTCAGCAGAGGCCGAGTACATGGCAGCTAGCTTGGCTGCATGCGAGGCTATTTGGATGAGGAAGATCCTCGCAGGATTGTTCAGGTTGCATTTGGAGCCTACAGTGATCTACTGTGATAACCAGAGTTGCATTAAACTCTCGGCCAATCCAATATTTCATGATAGGTCCAAACACATCGACATCAGGTACCATCATATCAGAGATTGTGTTCAGCGGAGAATCATGATGCTTTCATATGTTCCCACGGAGGATCAGGATGCCGACATCCCGACGAAGGCGCTCACCAGGAGCAAGTTCGAATTCCACAGAGGCAGGATAGGGATTGCAGATAATCCATATCTTGCTGAGAGGGAGTGTTGAGAATGCAGCAAGATGATGGAGCTTAGTGAAATGAAGTCGCCTTCACTAAGTGGGCCCGCAGGCAAATTCTGGCGCAAAGTCCATTTTTAGACTATGTCTATTTTTAGACATATGGAGCATGGTCCAGGGGTTGCAGTATGTTATTCTTGGAGTATTGGTCATGTTGGTAAAAATAGATGGGACTCTATTTTTTTGACCTATAGGTCGATAGGTCGAAGTCTATTTTTAGACTGCCTATCCTAAAAATAGGGAAGTCAAATATTATTTACCCTTAATAATATTTGGACTCTAAACAACAGTTTACTCTCTTGGAGCACTTCAGTTCGAGCCTTGGAAGTGGCTCATGCATCTGACAGAGGAATTACGCTATTCCCAAGGTTTTGATGGCATCATGCATGGTTGACTTCAGTTAGGACTTCAGTGGCAGAAGTTTGGTGGAGTTAATGAGACAGCTAGTGGAGTTGTGTTATGTTTATTTTAGTTGAACTGATTGAGATTAGTTTAACTAGCTAATCAATTAGTTATGAGTGGAGTGAATTAAATATTATTTAATTCATTAATTAGTAACTCATTATTCAACTCAAGTACACATCAGTTCACTACAGTGCATGATCAGTTCAGTGGAGACCAGTGAAAGAGGTAGATGAAAGGGTGGAGTTAGCTATCAGTGGCGACATCAGTTGTGCATGAGATTTGCACCACACTTGGAGGAATTGCCCATGATGATTGTGTTGTCAAGCCATTCAAACCTTGGATCTCTATAGGCAAGGAAGACTGTTTTTGCATGACCAGAGAAGGAAATGAGGAAATTGGCATCGAGTTTTTACAAAACTTTGTTCAAAAGGCGGAAGCTGAACCCCAGTATTAATGACTTCATGAGATAATCTTGAATACTTGTGAGGAGTATTGTCTTGAGTTTGACACATTATTTCTCCATTATAATATACACAACAGTTGCGGGGTTTTCAGCTATAAGCTTTCCCCTTTTCTGTTGTGTTAATGTGTAAAATGATTTGATGTCTTTATCGCTTGATTTTATTTCCACATGTGTGATAGGTACGAGTGGAAGAGATTATGTGTTGCATATAAATTCGAATTTTTATGTGATCGGGATAGTCTCGGTGGATAATTAATCATTATTCGGTAAATTTCTACATCCATCCAAACTGCAGCATTGTAATTGTAAATCTACTGGGTCTCCTCTCCGAGAGAGTCCAGTGATGAAGTATATATCTTCCACTTTTATGCGTAGTGGCATCTGATCAATTATGAAGCAGTCTTCTTCTAGTTCCCAATGATCAACCAACATTTGAAGCAACCATAAATTTCTTTTCATATTGGCCATTTTGAAAAACTTCAGCAATCCACAATTTCGGAGAATACCTAGAGAAGTTTGGTCTTCCATCACTTCATTATCAATTGCACTATTTTCACGCTCTCTCCAGCTAATAAACATCCTGAGAAAAATCATTAAATCATTGATTAGAATCAAGTTTTAAATTTTCACTCTACGCATACGCGACCTCGTTTGTACACAGTCGTGTATGATACGCAGGTCCGTCCACACAAACCCGCGTATGCGTAGAGGGTTTCATCAAAAAATCTCTTTTCTACGATCAAATTTCAAAAAATTTACCTTAAACAGATACGAAATTGATGAAAAGGATGAGTTTAGAGCTTACCTAACTCATTTGGCATGATTTGAAGGCTGATTGCTCCGGTTTTCAAAAAAGGAATTTTTGCCCCAAAAGCAATGTGAAAATGATGCAAATTTGAGTCAAATGGTGTATTTATGCCTAGAATTTGAATTTTTTTTGCAAATTTTCCTTTGTGACTAAAGTTGTATAACCATTTGGCTTGTAAGTGTTGGGAAAGTTATTTTTCTGGTACATGTTACTGAATTCAAGATTTTCTAGTTTTGCTTCGGATCCATGACCGCTGACCTGTCATGGCAGGTATCTGATTTTGAACTGGCATATAGGTTAGGGAATCCACTTTCCGTTGCATTTTGCATACTAGCCTCCATTCCGATCACTTTCCATAGGGTCGATCCCATCATGTCATGAGTACTTAACCCATTTCACTTGCCGATTTTTTAATCATGACTTGGTGGTAGAGCCTTCCTTTACATGGTCTTCCTAGTTAGTTCCTCACTAGCATTTTTCGCCCATGTTGCAATTCTTGTAGGCTCGGGAATCCTCTTTAGTCCCAACGTATCTTATGCATTGAAACTTCATTCTTCTTCTTCTTCGTTATCATATTTTCTGGCCATTAGCCTAGAGGCTCCCTTATGTTGTCGAGTTGTATTACTGCATTGCATATTGACCACTTGTTTATCTTGGCCTTTAGTCAGCTTCATATGGACTCATGTTTAAGCCATCTTTTGACCATGTCTTTCTGTACAAGTTAACCATGCAATCACTTAGCTTCTGCAAATTGACACCTTTACCCATGGATGGAACATTCCTGTGAGTGTCACTTACTAGTTTTCACCACCTTACATTGATCATAGGATTGTTCCTATCCCAGGAACTAGAGCATCTATGTCACGACACTCGTTCTATCCATTGTACTATAGCTTTCTTTTATTCCTTTTTAGGCTTTGAATATGAAAAATAAAAACAAAAATATATTTTGAAAAAGAGTAGGAACAGGATGTTTCTTCGATATTTGATGGCAGCTATAGTGTCAGTTTTTTGTTTAGGATTGTTTATATTTTTAACCCAGAAGGCTTCTTGTCATGTTTCATGAGTTAGTACTCCCCCGGTTGTTTATCTCTTCCAATCATATGGAGGGTTTGTTTATGCCTCCTACATGACAAACTTATACAAAGTTATCATTTGTTGCCATAGTCAAACATGAGTCGTGTTTTTGTTCAAGGGAAGTTAACCTGAGTCGGCCTTTCTGTGGTGTCCCTTGACTCATTTTTCAGTCAGCCTTCTTGGTCTTGTCAATATCTTGTTCTATCACATTAGATATTTGGTCCTTTTCTCGTGCTAGTTTGAGAAGGTCTCCATTGACTTCTTTCCGGCGGGTTTGTCTCTTATCGACTACGATATATTTCTCTAAGAGTAAACCTAGAGCTACACCCTGGCCCTATTTACATCATTGATAGGTGACCTTGTACTCAGCATTTGATCATCATCATGGGTCTTTGACTGATTGGTTTCCCTTGTGTTCGATGTCAGCTTACATTATCACACCTAGGATTCATGCAGTACATTGATTTCCATTTGAATCTATCGGTGGATATCTCGCCTCTTTGTCATATTTCATTATTGGTTTGTGCAGAGAATTTCTGTTGTGCGCTAGCTTCATCTCGTGCATGCCGGAAATGTACTTCGGATTGGTTACTTCACTCTACTTCGTCTGATTCCTTCCAAATCTTGGCCTGCGGGTTACACTCGCGCTGGACTGATGTGGGATGACTTAATGCCTTCCTTCCAGCTGATATTTTCCCATCAACTCCGACTCACTGCTCTGGGAATAAGGTCTAGAGTCTTTTTGTCAGTACCTTAGGGTTTGCAGTCATCAGTGGCAGACTCTTCGCTATCGACAGTGAGGATACATCATCGCCTCCTAATTGATAGATTCTTTCAAGTGTTTGACTTCAACTCATTCATTCGCACTTGCTAGATTGTGCTAGGGCACCTTGACACTCATTATCATTATCGATGGGTTGTATCGTGTTTGTTAACGGTATACATTAATGACCGGTAATCAAACGATTTCTCACATGGTCGACTTCAGCTCATTTATTCCCATTGTGTAGAATCATGCCATGGTGATTGGTGAAGACCTCAGGTTTGCATCAACATCCTTTGGTTCACTTGGACAGTTCCTTCATTTTTCTGCCAGTGACACCATCCACCCTTATATGTTGCAGTTTCATCACAACGACATCTTATATGTTGGCACCCGAGTTGCGTGTTGTACCGTTTGTTGCACCACTTATGATTTGGTGCTTGGAGATTTAGATGTGAATTTTTTTATTAGATATTTGTTGCATCGTCATTGATCAGTCTTCTATATGTGATACCTAGACTTGATTTTGACTTGTACTTCCGGGAAGTGATCAGATGATTCACTATGTACTTTACATTTAAGCTCTACTTGTATACATATTGGATCCACTCTATGATTCATATGCGGACATGCTTTTCTTTCACTGAGCATGGGTATTCCCGCCTCAAACATGAGCTATCTTTTTTATCTCTCTCACTGGTTTTTTGGCAGGCTGAAATCTGGTGAAGTCCTCTCTAGTCCTCGCAAGGCTCTTTCTATGCACATAATACATTTCGGCCATCATGTACCCCTTCTGACCTCATATATTAGGGGGCATCTGTTATAGCATCATTTATCACCAGCTTATACTTGATGATTTATACATTGGCCTTGGGCAACCCTTTCCTTCATACTTGGACTTATTTCTCAAAAAACAGTATTTTAAAACCCATACACGACTCTGCCGAGACTTTTCTGTGTATATACGCGAGTCCATACATATATAATCACGTATGCCATTTTAAACATTAAAAATATATATTTTTTCCCTATTTTAGAGGCATGGTTTATGGTTGTTCCAGTAACTTAACCACCCCAGCCTGTGGCCTAATTGTTCCCAACTGTAAAAAATAATTTCAGGGAGTATAAAATCCCCTCAAGGGAATGGCCTAAGGGAGGAAGAGAGAGAGAAATATAGATATTATATGTTGTTAGAGCCCTATCCAAGACTGATATATTCCCATGCCTCATGCACTTCCCAGATATTTGCGTGAAACCATTGTTTCCTTGAGATGCTCACCACCCTATGTGATATCCATTGTGCATTATTCTTGGAAGAAATCTTGAGAGGCTAGGGTTGAACAGATCCAGAGGATGGTATGCTCAAAGGCCGTGGCATATTTCAGGTGATCTCTCCACGTTTGTATTGTACATGTCATTAATAATAGAAGAGTCATCTTGTTCCTAATGTTTACGTGTCAATAATCTTTTATACATGTGTAATGATAATCAATTGAACATTTAATATTGTTTTTATGATGTTATGCATGATTTCCACTAACATCTAGAACATATATATGTTGTACAACTAGGATTTTGTGTTACAAATTAAGGAGCACAAAGTGTTGCAGGGGTTTTGCACCCCGCGGGATCTACTTCAACCGAGGGATATCCGAGTAAGGTCTGCAACCTATATATTCTAGTTATTTGCATAGAAGTTGGTTTAGTGAGTCCTTCTTGTAATGATATGCCCCTGATCTGTGAAGGTTCATCAATCTAAGACCTTTAGGGTAACATTTCCCAAAACAGTGCTAGATATAGGAAGTAATCCAATTCCTTGGATATATGACAATGAATAAAATTATGGTTACTACCTGAATCAATCAACACTATTACCTTTTTATTCTTGATATTTCCTTCTATATTGAGAGTTTGAGGAGTGGTAATCTTGCCAATGCATTACAATATATTTTCAGATTCATTTCTTCTTTCTCTAGGTTTGGTTCCTGGTGTTTATCATCTTCTTTTGAATTTTCTTGTTCATTTTCTTCTTCCTCTTCACAATCTATGTAAAATAATTTCTTCTCACCACACTTATGACCTTTAGTGTATTTTATATCACAACTGTAACAAATCCCTTTTTCTCTTTTTGCTTCCAATTGTTGTGGTTTCAACCTTGTAGGTTGGGGAAGGATAGGAGCAACAACACTTCCATCTTTATAGTTGTCAGTGGTAGGATTCCTTGTTGTCTTCATGCCAACCTGAATGCCTTCTCCAATGAATGAGGTTCCCAAATGTGAACCTCATGTTGGATGTTATCCATTAAATTCCCCATGAAGACATCAATCCTATGCTCCTTTAGAATATCATTTACCCTTATATTCAATTTTTGGGATTCCTCAATGTGCTCCATCATTGAACCCTTTTGTTTGAGATTTATCAGTTGGCTAAAGAAGGTGTTTCTCTTTTTATCCTCATAATGTGCTATCATTTCCTCTGTAAAAATTGACCAAGTGACAAGTGGTTTACGATAACAAATCCATTGATACCATACAAACTGATTGGGTTATAAGTATAAAGTTTCAATGCATACCTTTTGTGTTTTTCACATTATGGAGATCAAAATATTTCTCCATCTGTAGTATTCATGTTACCAGATACTTGCCATCAAACTTCCCCATATCGATATTTGGAATATGGTGGGTCTTCAATCCAACGTTAGAGTCTATGAAATCATGAATAACATTAATTTTATTCTCATAATGAGTTTCATATAATACCTTTTCGCCATTAGGAATCATTTATTGTAACAACATTTTCAAACCTTCCTGCAACCCTTCCATGTTTGCTTTTAAAACCATTCTTCAAATATTCCATGTTGCCTTTCATTTTTACTTCTATACCATCCATCTTAGCTTCCATGCTATCCTTCAAACCTTCCATGTCTTCTTTTAACCCATTCTTCACTTGGTCTCGTAATTTTCATATATCATGTTGCATTTATTCCTCTTCTTCATGCAACATAGTAGAGATTTATGGTTGCTTACTAGGTGTTTCCATTTTCTTGCTTTTAGTTGTTTTGGAATCAAACAATGATATTTATCCTTGACTATTCCCCTTGAATCACTTCAAATTGATTTTTCAAACAAAACTTATGAATTTTTTAAAAAAATACACATATTTTTCTTGCTTTGTAGGAGCTCAATATTAAATATGTTGTATCTTTGTAATTTCAGATCTCCAAGGTCTCAAATTTCGTCTTGTGGTAGCCCTGTGAGTATTCTTTCCAACCTCGCAATTCAGACCAATATTGGATTCTTCAATAAAGAGTTATGCCTGATCTCCCACGATGTCTGGATTTAGAATGGTTCTAAGGAACACACTTGTATGGAGTTCCACATATCACTGTTTCGACCTTCAACCCTGAAATTTCTACACTAAAAACTATAGTCCATGCAATTTCAGCCACTTTTTACAAAATTCAAATATGATTCCTGAAACAAAATTTATGACAAATTTCCCTAAGTCACCTGTTTGAGACTGATTTTTAGATCCTGTAAAAACCCTAACTTCTGCAGATCATATGGAATTTTACATGAAGTTCAAGAAGATTTCATTTCCACATGGTATAAATGTCTGCTTCTGAATCCTCATATAAAACACGTTATGCCAAAAATTCCAAGATGACATGTTTGAAGAAGCGAAACCTAGAATCTAAATCTATGATACCAAATGTTATGCAACTAGCTCACAAATCAAAAGAAAATATATATCAAAAAATTTAAAAATAGCCTCTTCGAGGGAGAAACCTCCTTTACATCACACAAATGAAAAATTCTTGGATGGTTCAAATGAAAAAACTATTGGAATCACGATTTCCAGTAGACCAAAACCCGCAGGCATTAGTCTCCACTACAATCGCTAGAGTTGGGATCCACGAGAGGCGGTTAGTCCATGTCGTGAAACATACGGGGAGCGTTGAACCTAATGTCCAACAATCTCCCCCCCCCCCAACGCGAGCCGGTGAGTTTTGAACTCGAGACATGTCGCTCTGATACCA
Source organism: Pinus albicaulis (assembly GCA_034641835.2). NCBI lineage: Eukaryota > Viridiplantae > Streptophyta > Pinopsida > Pinales > Pinaceae > Pinus > Pinus albicaulis. Next base: position 1,348,697,608 of record CM076572.1, on the reverse strand, counting down.
ATTGTTGGAATCACGATTCTTGTTAGACCAAAACCCACAAGCATTAGTCTTCGCTACAATTTCCAGAGTTGGGATCCACGAGAGGCGATTATTCCATGTCGCGAAACACACGGGGATCATTGAACCCAATGTCCAACAAAAACCTCCTTTCTATATATAGGAGTCTAAGGGGTCATAATATAATCAAAGCCTACATAACAATATTGATGTAAGGGCACAAGAATAAAAATAGTGGGTTTCTATGGGGAACAATAATAACTACATGGGCACAAAAATAATAATAAGGGGGGACACTAACAATAAAAATAAGGGGATAAACTAGTATTATAGGGATCTAACAAATTCCTTTTGTGTCCAGGAAACAAAAATCTTAGTTTAAACTAAAGGCACGGGTTGGCCCATTCATATGCAACACCAGAGCTAGAGAAAATGAAGTCAATGATTTGTTAAGACAAATGAAGTTTAGATTGAGTTCCAATTGGTCATATGATTCATTAGGAATAATACCATCAACGAGGGTTGGGAAAAATTCAACACCCCATGTCCATATGGAAAAACCATAAATTGAACAATATGCCAACAAAGAAGAATGGGAGGAGAATACATTGCAGAAAGTTGAGGAGTTAGTCTCTATTCAGACAACAATAGAAACTCCAAGAATGATAGGAAAATAATTTAAAAGGTCTAGAGAAAGTCTATCTCTAGTAGAATCGTAATTACATAAAACAACATTCAAAGTGATCAAGAGAAGAAAGATAACAAATGTTGAGGAAGAACCCTCAAAAGCTCAGACTTCTAAAGAACCTACTACAATTATACTTTTAGGAGAATCTACATTTTTATTGCAACAGATTGAACAAACTACAATATATTCTCCTTCTTCTCTACTTCTTCAAGGAAAAAAAGTATTTTTACAATATTATTAGAGATGAAGAAGAGAAATGAAGCACTAAAAACTTCAACCTATGCAGAATTCTAGAAACAATCTTCTACAACTCAGATAAACTGTTTTCTGCTTTGGATAGTGAAAAAGGACATTTATAATTAGCATTTTTGGAACCAAAGGTCCCTATACCTAAAAGTGTTGAAGATTATAAAACCTAGGTGTTTTCATTTGATACCAAACATGATACATCCTATAGATCAAATTGATATTCACAAGAAACAAGAGAAATGATATATACATCTTTTACAAGCTCTTCCATGGAAGCTTTTATGCTACAATCATCTTTAAACAATATTAAGTCTCAACTAAAGCTAGAAAATATGTCTTCTCTAGTAAAGGATACCAAAATTAAGGGACTTGAGGATCTAGTTTTAAAATTAATATTGAATCCTAATGATGTAAAGGCCAATGAGGAAATAATTAAAAGAAGAAATGCAGATATTCAAGCATTGAGAAAACAACTTAAATTTCCAACAATCGAACACCCTTTATCACAAGAAGTGATTCAACTGGAGAAAGAAAAGGAAAACATGATATTGATTATTATAGAACAGAATACACAAATTCAAAAAATGGAGGCGGAGATGGAGAAATTGATTAAGGAAAGAGAAGTCCAAATCAGTATTGCAGTAGGGACATCTACAACAACAAAAACATAATCTACTAGTCAAAATCTAGCAGTGCAACTATCAAAAGCTATGGGGGACTTGTTAATGAAATATATGGAGATTGAAAAACTCATAGTTCATTTAGAGAAGACCCAAGATAATAAGATTAAATTTGATAATGCATATTTGGTTGAAGTACAGAAATACTTCAGATTAAATAAGAAATTGGAGAAATATGAAAATGAATGATTAATTGCAAAAACATTATCTAAAGCCAAAGAAAATATATGGATTGATATTAATTCGACCTTGATTGAATTATCGTCATCTATTGAAATTATTTTCAAACAAGAGGAGCTATTGCAGAAATCAATTGCAACAATTACTGAGATTAAAGAAGATTTAGATCATAAGCGAGGGGAAGTAACCAGGATTATTAAAGTGCTAAATTATAAAACAAAATAAGAGCTGGAGGATTTTTGAATTGAAAACAGAACTGATGCACTCCTAGAAGCAAGGAAAGTTTCAACAAAACATATTTTTATGTTACAATTAGAAAACAAATGTCAAAACTTAGAAGCACATAATAGAAAATTTCATAAAAAAAACTTAACGTTTTATGCCAGAAAGGACTTCCAAATGTACTTGTTGAAATATGACAACAAATGTAATTAATGTAATTTTGGGCAAATTTATTTATTACCAGTTAGTTGGTTGTATAACGAAATGAAGTTAGAATAACGAAATAGCCCACGTTAAATTGGATGGCCCGAGAGGCTTGTATGATGAGAAGAATCATTATTAATTAATAGATTTTCCAATCCCTTGCCCCGTGGAAGTTTCCTTGACTCAGTATTTCATTAAGTTATATTTGTATTTCTTTCTCCTTTATTGTTTCTCGAGAACAACAAATGGTATCAGAGCCATAACCAAACTGCAATTAGTTTTTGTTCAATTTTTTTAGACAAATTCATTGTTTGAATCGGAGGTTGTGTGTGTGACCACCCACACTAGAGCAAGCTTGGAGCAAAAGAAAGAACCATTGAGAAAAAAGGGAGAATCCAAAACCTTACCTTGCTATGACTCTCGTTTCCTAACAGAAGAAAAAGAGTCGTCGTTTTTATTTAAGAGGAGAAATCGAGCCGTTGTTTTTTAAAGATCAAGCCACCGGTTTTTAAAGAAAAGATCGAGCCTTCTATCGCTGTCCATTGTTCGAAATTAATGTTGTAGACCTTGAATGAGAGAAAATCATAGCCTTGTAAATATGTTGTTGTTTAAATTAAAATATGTATGCTGCCTAATTAAAAATCCGATGTTTGTTGTTGCTGATTAATGTTGCTGCTGAGAGAATCCTGCACGCTGGAGAAAAAGAGCCATAGCAGAGACTAAAAAAAAAACAGAGGTATTTTTTCTGCATTATGAAGGATTTGTCGCCCAGAAAATAAAAATCAAAGATATTTTTTGCATTATAATATGTTGTCTAGTGAAAATTGTCAGAAATCTCCTGCTAGTGAAACTCTCAAAAATCTGCTGTTAAATTGGAGTAGGGTGTTTTGTCAATATAGTGTCCTAAATTGTTAACATAAATTATCAACCAGGGCTAGTAAACTAATGAAGTGGAATGCACCATATGTGCCTAAGTGTCCTTTTTTTCTTACTTCATTGTTTTAAGGTTTTGTTGATGTTTTGGGATTTTTTATATTTTGATCCTTAGTATTCTATTCTAAACTAAAAAGATGAGATTAAATCTATTTAAAAAGGAAGGAAAGGGAAATGTTGTCAAATGAATTAAAGCAAAGTTATATTTACAAGTTTTTGGAGTCTATTAAATGATGAAAACTAGAAATCCTAATCCATGGATATTGAAGATTCAATAAATGAAAACAACTAATAACTCAAACATTACAACTGAATCCAATTCATTTAATTAAGATTTACTGGAAGAGATTTTGAAAAAGATCAAGTGTAATGTAATGAGGATCTCCTATGACATGAAATAAAATACTGAAACAACAAATAACTCAAACATTACAACTGAATCCAATTCATTTAATTGAGATTTATTGGAAGAGCTTTTGAAAAAGATCAAGTGTAGTGTAATGAAGATCTCCTATGACATGAAATAAAATACTGAAACAACAAATAACTCAAACATTACAACTGAATCCAATTCATTTAATTGAGATTTATTGTAAGAGCTTTTGAAAAAGATCAAGTGTAGTGTAATGAGGATCTCCTATGACATGAAATAAAATACTAAAAAAACAAATAACTCAAACATTACAACTGAATCCAATTCATTAAATTGAGATTTATTGGAAGAGCTTTTGAAAAAGATCAAGTGTAGTGTAATGAGGATATCCTATGCCAGACAATTATTGTATCTATAAGTCACTAACCATTTTAATTTAAGACTCAAATGGTCTTTACTTGGTCAAACACAGTAACTGTTAACTATGAAAGACAATAAATAAAACCTAAACAATTACTGCACCTATGAGTCACTATCCATTCATCAACATACTTTACTCAGTTGAATACAATAATTTCAAATTATGAAAGCAATAATTTGAGCTGAAAGTACAGAGAAATGCTAAACATAAACTAAATAAAATTAGCTAGAAAATGCATAAAACCTCCTTAGCAGCAGGGGCCTTCTGCTACCAATTTAGTGAATTCTTTAGCTCCTTGAAGATGTGATAAAAACAACATCAAAGAACTTCTTTATTGATAAACTCACAAATCTACATCCCATTCCATCTGAAGCTTTGTTACAAAACACTCTATAATTCCTTCTCTTCTTCTCTTATTTTTTCACACTCATGATAGGAGAAAGCTTCCCTTGTTTATACAAAAATATGAGAAGTTATCTCATTAATGAGAGTCCATGGAACTCTCCCTCTATCTCTAGAGTTACAATCAAAATAGGAAATGATAAGACACATGTCTTTTTAGAGTTTCAATACAAAATAGGAAATGAGACACATATCTTCTTAGAGTTTTAATACAAAAAGGAAATGAAACACATATCCTCATGATCCCATGATGTTCGCCACTCAAATTCGAATTTGGTTTTGGTAGGCCACATAAAGGTCTTTTAGAAGCTTCCTTTTGACCTACACATGGCAACAATCTCATCCCACTTGTTAGGTATAAGCATATGCACAATATTTTCTAATTTTTAACCACAAATTCACTTAAAAATGCTAAGAATTAATAAAGTTTGGAAAAACATAAATGTAACCCAATAGTGGTAATGGTAAGGTAAATGTAATGAAATGGAGGTGGAGTGAAGGTGGTAATATGGAAATATAAGTGAAAATGTAATGGAAGTGGATGACAATTTCAAGGCCCAACATACCCCCCAACTGAAGCTATTGCATGTCTTCATGCAATCTATTACATTAATTCTTTTTGATCCTTGAGCTTTGGCTTAACTTTGCGTGATATCATTTGATAACTTCATACTTCTGCAAAGTGTTTTACTTGAATTGCAACATGGTTGGTTCTTGTGTTACAACCATATTTTGTTGTTGCATTCAATTTTGACCTTTGATATTTGCATAATGATAATTTGATTTTTATTGCAAAGTATATCTTTATTGGATTGCATCATGGTTGGTTCTTATGTGACAACCATGATTGTGTTTGTATCCAATCATCTTTTGAGTACTTTTGAAAAGCCATTGTATGCTCACAACAATAATGTAATAGTTAATATCTTTTGGAAGTATGTGGGTTTCTAAATGTGATATGAACGTGGCAAAGTATGAATATGAATGTATTCCCCCCCCCCCCACCCCAACTAATGGTATTGGCAATTTTATGAAATGAGGAAGAGATGTTTTTTCCAAAAATTATCATTCTAGCTTTTCAAGGAATTCTATGGTAAAAAGTTAGAAAATGACGTACCTTAACTTACCCTTTGGAAATGGATGAGTTGCATGTGTGTACTGAAGATTGTGGTTGTTGATGTTGTTATACTATATAAACAAATGAATTTGATATGCTTCTTTGTTCTCTTTGTGCTGATGAAAAGATTGGGATCTTTATTGTTGCTGATACAAATTTAATTCCTGCTGCAAACTGCTGAAACGATGTAGTCTTCAATCGTTACAAAATCCAATGGTACAATTCTAGTCATGCGAATAAATGTGTTGATGTCGAGCATGAAGAGAAGTCATTGGATTACCGACCATTGATGAATGTCATTAACCAATGCGAGGCAAACTCACCATTAATGTCAATGAGTGCCAAGGTACCTAAGTACATCTTGCAAAGTGCGAATAAATGGGTTGATGTCGAGCCACTTGCAAGATCTGACGATCAAGGGACATTGATGTATTCCCATGATTGTCAGCGAGAGAAATTGTCATTAATGCATACAAGCCTCAAGGTACTATTAAGGACTCTAGTCTTGGACCTAGATAATGTGCTGATGTCGATAGGACAAGACTTTTTAGAAGGGAGACCTTAAGGAATCCTCCATCATCTAACGCAAGCATGAAAGAATAATTTTTGAAGGACTATGGATTCAATAATTTGCATTGAAGCAAGGTTTATTTGCAAAATGAAAAAGATAGGAAAAGGAAAATGGAAATGGACAATGAAAAATGGAAAATGACAATGGGAAATAAGCATGTAGGTGAGCTTCTTACTTTTATTTGTGGAGTAGACAAAAAGTAATGGAAAGTGTATGTGAATGAAGGAAAATGAACAACTAACTCTTGTTGGGAAAATAATGGTGGTTTGCTTTGAATTTCTTGGTTGGATTTACAATTCAAAAAGGGAGGAAAAGTAATGGTCTTGATGGATATGAACATGGACTTGTTCTTATGTTTCTCATGAAATCGGTCATTTGAAAACCAATCGTGCGCACAATTAGTTTCCTTCAATGATCATTCGATCATCCCAAATCTGCAAAAAAACTTGACATAAAGAACATAAGTGTGTTAAAAAAGAAGTAGCTAATTTCTTTCTGATTCTTACGCAAAAATTAAATGTCAAATGAAACAAATTAAGGTAAATCAAAATTTTTTATATTCGGTCTAATTCATGATATCGATAAAAATCCATTTTTAAAGAATAACCATGAAAAATAATCAACTCCCTATTGTCGGATGACTTCATGCACTGTGCTTAGTAAAACAATTGGCATTACAAAGATTTGTTGTGTTCTGCAAATTAAAACTTTATAGAAAAATACACATCAACAATATTAATGCCAAATGTTTAGAAATCATCTAAATAATCTTTCAATTGTCCTACAAACCATTATTAAGAAGATGTTTTTTTTTTTTTTTAAATGAAATAAAGCATGGATGAAATAATTGTCTTTATAAATATTTTTGAAACAAAGTCATGCCAATGCCTCTTTCATGCAAGATAAAAATAAAAAGCTTGAAATTTTTAAAGTCAAATTCCTAACTATGAAGGAGATGAAGGCAGAGTCCTCAATTTATACAACTTGCATTTGATGCACATGTGATAAAGTGTTTGCCTCAAATAATCCATTTGTCACTCATCATGTGCCACCACACATGAATTCTGCCACATTTTCCTTCAAATAAGGAAATCAGATTCTTGATTATTTCTCAAAATTGAATTTTATAAAACTGTGATTGTTTTCATTAAAAAAAAAACATTTTTCTCTCACGCACACTGCAAATTAGTGCTCTGAAGAACCCTGAATTTCTCCCAAATGGCTGTGAATTTCAGAAATTTTTTAAAGGAATACCTAATTCACCTCGTTCCCAAAAAAACCCATGTTTTAATTTTTTCTAATTCGCCTCGGTTTGCTCAGATAATTCGTTTTAAAATCAGGTGTTTTTGACAATTACACATTTCGTTTTCTGACAATTACTTTTGGTTTGATTTGTTTTTATTTGCAGGTTTTGAAGTGCAATGGCTTGTATCTCACAAAGAAGTTCAGATCGATCTCCTTCATTCCAATTACTTGCAATGGAATCTGCAATCTTCTATTCATCAACAGTCTGAAATCTTCTCTTCATCAACAATTTCTTCATATGATACACTTCCATTGTCTGTCCCTGCAATTGAATTTGTAATCTTCTCTTCATCAGCAATTTGTAATATTCTCCTCATCAACAATTTGCAATATTCTCTTCATCAACAGTTTCTTCATGTGATATACCTTTATTGTGTGCAAATTTTTAAAAATGATTTCTAATAACTGTTGTTTGAGGAAAAATGAATATGGAAAAGAGAAGATTTTATTTTATTTTTTTAATTGCAGTGCATGGGTCTTTGTGTGGATTGAAGGACTGCATATATGCGTAAAGCCAAGCCAAAGGCTGGCCTCATGCGTATGCGTGGTTCTTATTTCCATGAATCATTTTTTTTTAAATTATTATTATTATTATTATTATTATTATTATTATTATTTTATTTTATTTTTTAAATTTAATTGATTTGTTAATCAAATTATATATTATATTTTCAAAAATTCAAAAATATACATATATATTTCATTAAACAAAACAATTATTGAAATTAAAATTTTTCATCATTTTTAAAGTCTATTGTAAAATTAAATGAAATCATGAAAACATAATTTATTATTATTTTTAACATAAAAATTCTTTTTTTTTATCCTCTAGATCACACAAAGTGCAGGAGGAGAGCATACTCAAGAGATTATTAATTTTTTTTAGATGTAATAAATAAGGCTACCTAGTTACACTTCCCCGGCAACGGCGCCAAAATGTTTAGTCAATTTAGTTTCCTAAATTGTTAACATTAATTATCGACCACGGCTAGTAAATTGATGAAGTGTAGAAATAAGGCTACCTAGTTACACTTCCCCGACAACGACGCCAAAATGTTTAGTTAATTTAGTGTCCTAAATTGTTAACATAAATTATCGACTAGGCTAGTAAACTGATGAAGTGTAATGCACTATATGTGCCTAAGTATCCGTTTTTCCTACTTCGTTTTTTTAAGGTTTTGTTGATGTTTTTGGGAGTTTTTATATTTTGATCCTTAGCATTCTATAAAAAAGATGAGATTAAATCTATTTAAAAAGGAAGGAAAGGAAAATGTTGTCAAATGAATTAAAGTGGAGTTTTATTTACAAGTTTTTGGAGTCTATTTTCTAATTAAATATGGTGAAAACTAGAAATCATAATCCATGGATATTGCAAATTAATTGAGAATTCAAGAAATGAAAACAACTAATAACTCAAACATTACAACCGAATCCAATTCATTCAATTAAGATTTATTGGAAGAGCTTTTGAAAAGGATTAATTGTAGTGTAATGAGGATATCCTATGACATGAAATAAAATGCTGAAACAACTTATAACTCAAACATTACAATTGAATCCAATTCATTCAATTAAGATTTATTAAATGAGCTTTTGAAAAAGATTAATTGTAATGTAATGAGGATCTCCTATGATATGAAATAAAATGCTGAACAATTACTGTATCTATAAGTCACTAACAATTTTAATTTAAGATTTAAATGGTCTTTACTTGGTCAAGCACAGTAACTATTAACTATGAAAAACAAGAAATGAAACCTAGGCAATCACTATTCTTATAAGTCACTTATCTATTATCCAATAGCTTTTACTTAGTTTGATCCAGCAATAGAAAATTATGAAAGCAGTGACAGAAATGAAACCTAAACAATTACTGCACCTATAAGTCACTATCCATTCATCAACAGACTTTACTCAGTTGGATACAGTAATTGAAAATTATGAAAGCAATAATTTGAGCAAAAAGTAAAGAGAAATGCTAAACAGAAACTGAAATAAACTTAGCTAGAAAACAAATGAAACCTCCTTAGCAGCAGGGGCCCTTTGCTACCAATTTAGTGAATTCCTTAGTTCCTTGAAGATGTGATCAAAACGGCATCAAAGAACTTCTTTATTGATAAACTCACAAATATACATCCCATTCCATCTCAAGCCTTGTTACAAAACACTCTACAATCCCTTCTCTTCTTCTCCTATTTTTTTACACACCCCATGATAGAAAAAAGCTTCCCCTATTTATACAAAAATATGAGAAGTTATCTCATTAATTAAAGTCCATGAATCTCTCCCTCTATCTCTAGAGTTACAATCAAAATAGGAAATAATAAGACACATGTATTTTTAGAGTTTCAATACAAAATAGGAAATGAGACACATATCTTCTTAGAGTTTTAATACAAAAAGGAAATGAAACACATATCCTCATGATCCCATGATCTTCTCCACTCAAATTCGAATTTGGTTTTGGTAGGCCACATAAAGGTCTTTTAGAAGCTTCCTTTTGACCTGCACATGGCAAAAATCTCATCCCACTTGTTAGGTATAAGCATATGCACATTATTTTCTAATTTTTAACCACAAATTCACTTAAAAATGCTAAGAATTAATAAAGTTTGGAAAAACATAAATGTAACCCAATAGTGGTAATGGTAAGGTAAATGTAATGAAATGGTGGTGGATTGAAGGTGGTAATATGGAAATATAAATGAAAATGTAATAGAAGTGAATGACAATTTCAACGCCCAACATACCCCCCAACTGAAGCTATTGCATGTTCTCATGCAATCTATTACATTAAATTTTTTTTTTTTAATCCTTGAGCTTTGGCTTAACTTTGCGTGATTTTATTTGATAACTTCATACTTTTGCAAAGTGTTTTACTTGAATTGCAACATGGTTGGTTCTTGTGTTACAACCATATTTTGTTGTTGCATTCAATTTTGACCTTTGATCGTTGCATAATGATAATTTGATTTTTATTGCAAAGTATATCTTTATTGGATTGCATCATGGTTGGTTCTTATGTGACAACCATGATTGTGTTTGTATCCAATCATCTTTTGAGTACTTTTGAAAAGCCATTGTATGCTCATAATAATAGTGTAATAGTTAATATATTTTGGAAGTATGTGGGTTTCTGAATGTGATATGAACGTGGCAAAGTATGAATATGAATGTATTTCCCCCCCAACTAATGGTATTGGAAATTTTATGATATGAGGAAGAGATTTTTTTTCCAAAAATTATCATTCTAGCTTTTCAAGAAATTCTATGGTAAAAAGTTAGAAAATGACGTACCTTAACTTACCCTTTGGAAATGGATGAGTTGCATGTGTGTATTGAAGAGTGTGGCTGTTGATGTTGTTGGACTGTGTAAACAAATGAATTTGATCTGCTTCTTTTTTCTCTTTGTGTTAATGACAAGATTGGGATCTTTATTGTTGCTGATACAAATTGATTCCTGCTGCAAATTACTGAAATGATGTAGTCTTCAATCGTTACAAAATCCGATGGTACAATTCTAGTCATGTGAATAAATGTGTTAATGTCGAGCATGAAGAGAATTCATTGGATTACCAACCATTGACGAATGTCATTAACCAATGCGAGGAAAACTCACCATTAATGTTAATGAGTGCCAAGGTATCTAACTACATATTGTGAAGTGTGAATAGATGGGCTGAAGTTGAGCTACTTGTAAGATCTGACGATCAAGGGACATTGATGTATTCCCGTGATTATCAACGAGAGAACTTGTCATTACTGCATACAAGCCTTAAGGTACTATTAAGGACTCTAGTCTTGGACCTAGATAATGTGTTGATGTCGATAAGCCAAGACTTGTTAGAAGGAAGGCCTTAAGGAATCCTCCATCATCTAATGTGAGCATGAAAGAATAATGTTTGAAGGACTATAGATTCAATAATTTGTATTGAAGCAAGGTTTATTTGCAAAATGAAAAGGATAGGAAAAGGAAAATGGAAATGGACGATGAAAAAAGGAAAATGACAATGGGAAATAAGCATGTAGGTGATCTTCTTGCTTTTATTTGTGGAGTAGACAAAAAGTAATGGAAAGTGTATGTGAATGAAGGAAAATGAACAACTAACTCTTGCTGGGAAAATAATGGTGGTTTTCTTTGATTCTTGGTTGGATTTACAATTCAAAAAGGGAGGAAAAGTAATGGTCTTGATGGATATGAACATGGACTTGTTCTTATGTTTCTCATGAAATCGGTCCTTTGAAAACCAATCGTGCGCACAATTAGTTTTCTTTAATGATCATTCGATCATCCCAAATCTGCAAAAAAACTTGACATAAAGAACATAAGTGTGTTAAAAAAGAAGTAGCTAATTTCTTTCTGATTCTTACGCAAAAATTAAATGTCAAATGAAACAAATTAAGGTAAATCAAAAAGTTCTATATTCGGTCCAATTCATGATATCGATAACAATCCATTTTTAAAGAATAACCATGAAAAATAAATCAACTCCCTATTGTCAGATGACTTCATGCACTGTGCTTAGTAAAACAATTGGCATCACAAAGATTCGTTGTGTTCTGCAAGTTAAAACTTTATAGAAAAATACACATCAACAATATTAATGCCAAATGTTTAGAAATCATCTAAATAATCTTCCAATTGTCCTGCAAACAATTATTAAGAAGATTTTTTTTTTTTTTTTTGAATTATTATTATTTTTTTTAGTTGATTAAAAAAAAAAAACCTTTATTAAAAAGAAATTAATAAAGATTTTTTTAAAATGAAATAAAGCATGGATGAAATAATTGTCTTTATGAATCTTTTTGAAAAAAAATCATGCCAATGCCTCTTTCATGCAAAATAAAAATAAAAAGCTTGAAATTTCTAAAGTCAAGTTCCTAATTATGAAAGAGATGGAGGCAAAATCCTTCTCAATTTATACAACTTGCATTTGATGCACATGTGATAATGTCTTTGCCTAAAATAATCCATTTGTCACTCATCATGTGTCACCACGCTTGAATTTCACAGTTTCCTTTGGGATAAAGAGACTAGACTTTGATTATTAAAAATTGAATTTTTATAAAGGATCAAGTATATAAAAAATAAAAAAAAATAAACCTTTATTAAAAAGAAATTATTAATAAAGATATATATATATATATTAATGAAATAAATCATGGATGAAATAATCGTCTTTATGAATCTTTTTGAAACAAAGTCATGCCAATGCCTCTTTCATGTAAGATAAAAATAAAAAGCTTGAAATTTCTGAAGTCAAGTTCCTAACTATGAAGGAGATGGAGGCAGAATCCTTCTCAATTTATACAACTTGCATTTGATGCACATGTGATAATGCCTTTGCCTCAAATCATCCATTTGTAACTCATCATGTGCCACCACAGTTGAATTCTGCCACATTTTCCTTCAGATAAAGAGACCAGATGCTTGATTATTTCTCAAAATTGAATTTTATAAAACCGTGACTGTTCACATTAAAAAAAAAAAAAAAACGTTTTTCTCTCACACACACTGCAAATTGGTGCTCCGAAGAACCCTGAATTTCTCCCAAATGGCTACAAATTTCAGAAAGTTCTTGTAGGATTACCTGATTCACCCCGTTCTCGAAAAAACTCATGTTTTAGTTTTTTTCTAATTCGCCTCGATTTGCTCAGAAAATTCGTTTTTAAATCGGGTGTTTTTGACAATTACGCATTTCGTTTTCTGGCAATTACTTCTGCAATAAAATTGTTGTGGTTTGAATTGTTTTTATTTGTAGGTTTTGAAGTGTAATGGCTTGTCTCTCACAGAGAAGTTCAGATCGATCTCCCTCATTCCAATTACCTGCAATGGAATCTGCAATCTTCTCTTCATCAGCAGTCTGAAATCTTCTCTTCATCAGCAATTTCTTCATATGATACACTTCCATTGTCTGTCCCTGCAATTGAATTTGTAATCTCCTCTTCATCAGCAATTTGCAATCTTCTCCTCATCAACAATTTGCAATCTTCTCATCATCAATAGTTTCTTCATGTGATATACCTTTATTGTCTGCAAAATTTAAAAATGGTTTCTAATAACTGTTGTTTGAGGAAAAACGGATATGGAAAAGAGAATGTTCCATTTATTATTATTATTATTATTATTTATTTTATTTTTTTATTTTTATTTATTTATTTATTTTTTTCAGTGCATGGGTCTTTGTGTGGATTGAAGGACTGCATATATGTGTAAAGCCAAGCCAAAGGCTGGCCTCATGCGTGTGCGTGGGTCTTATTTCCATGAGCCTTTTTTTTTTTTTGTTAAATGTGTGTGTGTATTTTTTTTTAATTGATTTGTTAATAAAATTATATATATTATATTTTCAAAAATTCAAAAATATACATATATATTTCATTAAACAAAACAATTATTGAAATTAAAATTTTTCATTATTTTTAAAGTCTATTGTAAAATTAAATGAAATGATAAAAACATAATATATTATTATTTTTAACATAAAAATTATTTTTCTGATCCTCTAGATCACACAAAGTGCAGAAGGAGAGCATACTCAAGAGATTATTAATTTTTTTTAGATGTAAGAAATAAGGCTACCTAGTTACACTTCCCCGGCAACGGCGCCAAAATGTTTAGTCAATTTAGTATCCTAAATTGTTAACATAAATTATCAACTAGGGTTAGTAAACTGATGAAGTGTAATGCACCATATGTGCCTAAGTGTCTTCTTTTTCTATTTCATTGTTTTACGGTTTTGTTGATGTTTTGGGATTTTTTATATTTTGATCCTTAGTATTCTATTCTAAACTAAAAAGATGAGATTAAATCTATTTAAAAAGGAAGGAAAGGGAAATGTTGTCAAATGAATTAAAGAAAAGTTTTATTTACAAGTTTTTGGAGTCTATTAAATGATGAAAACTAGAAATCCTAATCCATGGATATTGAAGATTCAATAAATGAAAACAACTAATAACTCAAACATTACAACTGAATCCAATTCATTTAATTGAGATTTATTGAAAAGGCTTTGAAAAAGATCCAAGTGTAATGTAATGAGGATCTCCTATGACATGAAATAAAATCTTTCGAAACAAAATAACTCAAACATTACAACTGAATCCAATTCATTTAATTAAGATTTATTGGAAGAGCTTTTGAAAAAGATCAAGTGTAGTGTAATGAGGATCTCCTATGACATGAAATAAAATACTGAAACAACAAATAACTCAAACATTACAACTAAATCCAATTCATTTAATTGAGATTTATTGTAAGAGCTTTTGAAAAAGATCAAGTGTATGTAATGAGGATCTCCTACGACATGAAATAAAATACTGAAACAACAAATAACTCAAACATTACAACTAAATCCAATTCATTTAATTGAGATTTATTGGAAGAGCTTTTGAAAAAGATCAAGTGTAGTGTAATGAGGATCTCCTATGCTAGACAATTATTGTATCTATAAGTCACTAACCATTTTAATTTAAGACTTAAATGGTCTTTACTTGGTCGAACACAGTAACTGTTAACTATGAAAGACAAGAAATAAAACCTAAACAATTACTGTACCTATGAGTCACTATCCATTCATCAACAGACTTTATTCAATTGAATACAATAATTGCAAATTATGAAAGCAGTAATTTGAGCAGAAAGTACAGAGAAATGCTAAACAGAAACTAAATAAACTTAGCTAGAAAATGCATAAAACCTCCTTAGCAGCATGGACCCTCTACTACCAATTCAGTGAATTCTTTAGCTCCTTGAAGATGTGATCAAAAGAGCGTCAAAGAACTTCTTTATTGATAAACTCACAAATCTACATCCCATTCCATCTTAAACCTTGTTACAAAACACTCTATAATCCCTTCTCTTCTTCTCCTATTTTTTTCACACACCCTGATAAGAGAAAGCTTCCCCTATTTATACAAAAATATGAGAAGTTATCTCATTAATGAGAGTCCATGAATCTCTCCCTCTATCTCTAGAGTTACAATCAAAATAGGAAATGATAAGACACATGTCTTTTTAGAGTTTCAATACAAAATAGGAAATGAGACACATATCTTTTTAGTGTTTTAATACAAAAAGGAAATGAAACACATATCCTCATGATCCCATGATCTTCTCCACTCAAATTCGAATTTGGTTTCGGTAGACCACATAAATGTCTTTTAGAAGCTTCCTTTTGACCGACACATGGCAACAATCTCATCCCACTTGTTAGGTATAAGCATATGCACATTATTTTCTAATTTTTAACCACAAATTCACTTAAAAATGCTAAGAATTAATAAAGTTTGGAAAAACATAAATGAAACCCAATAGTGGTAATGGTAAGGTAAATGTAATGAAATGGAGGTGGAGCGAAGGTGGTAATATGGAAATATAAGTGAAAATGTAATGGAAGTGAATGACAGTTTCAAGGCCCAACATAGGGTTTCTTTAACTGAAGAAAAATTAATAATTTCTTTTTCCGGAAATAAAATCAGAATTTAGAAAATTCATGGAGTAGGGTTTGTTAAGCAGAAACAATTGGGAAAATTTGAATTTTTTTGAAAAAGGGAAACAATTTTTTTTTAAACCCTTGTGGAAATTTAAAGAAATAAAGGAAAACTAGGAAACCATAGGAGGAAGAAATGGCCAAAATGTCAAATGCAAAGTTCAAGGTGGAGTTCACGAGGAAGAATAATTTTGCATTGTGGAAACTGAAAGTTAGGGACTTGCTGGTGCAACAAGGGCTGTAGAAAGAATTAGACGGGGTAAAGAAAAAACCTGCAAGCATGGCAGATTCGAACTAGGAGGACTTGGATGCCCAAGCCCTCAGTACCATTAGGTTATGTTTGGCAGATAAAGTTATTTTTAATATTTTTGAAGAGAGTATAACTGAAGGGTTGTGGGAAAATTTGGAAACCTTGTATATGACTAAATCATTGAAAAATAGAATTTATTTGAAAAGACAATTGTCCAATCTTCGGATAAAGGGTACAAAAGTTGCAGAACATTTTAAAAATTTTAATACAATTATTTGCCAGTTGTCAGATATGGAAGTTAAAATTCAAGAAGAATACAAGGTTATAACCTTGTTCTATTCTCTGCCCGAGTCATGGGACCACTTCGTAACTTCAATCGGTTTGAGCACTATTGATTCTTTGAAATTTGAATTAGTTGTGGGTGCTCTGTTATCTGAAGAAGTTCGAAGGAAATATAGTATTGAAACATCTGCACCAGAAGCCATGGTAGGCAGAGGCTAGTCAAAAGAAAGAGGGGAGAAAGCAAGGGGTTCTTCCATATCAAAATCAAAGGGAGGCGAGAAGTGTAAAGCCAAGTGCTGGAACTGCAACAAAATTGGACACCTCAAGAAATACTGTTGGAAACGGAAGGAGTCGGAAAACCAGAATAAGGAAGAAAATCAGGTTGATTTAGGTATGATTGATGAAGTTTTAACTATTGAAGCTCTACCTGTTTGTAATGTCTCTTAAGATGTTGATAATTGGCTATTAGAATCTGGTGCTTCTCATCACATGAGTCCACACAGAAGTTGGATTACTTCATATGAAAGTATAAATGGTAGTTCTGTGTTTATGGGAAATAATGCATCTTGTCACACTGTTACGATGGGTAATGTAAAAATTAAAATGAATGATGATACAATTAAAACATTATATGATGTTAGGCATGTACCTGAACTAAAGAAAAACTTAATTTCCTTGGGAGTTTTGTATTCGAATGGGTATAAATTTACAGGTCATACTAGAGTGTTGAAAGTCTCAAAAGGAGCCTTGGTTGTTATGAAGGCTAGAAAGGTCGGAAATCTGTACAGACTCAAAGGAAGCACTCAAGTTAGTGAAGCAACGATTGTATCAGAAAAAGCAGAAGAAGGTTATCTTCTATGGCATCAGCGGTTGGTTCACATGAGCGAGAAAGGTCTTCAGGTACTGATGAACCGCAAGTTGCTTCTTGATTTGAAATCCTTGAAGTTGGATTTTTGTAAACATTGTGTGTGTGGAAAACAGTGTAAACAAAGGTTCAAAACCAGAAATCATAATAGTAAACAAATTTTAGACTACATTCATTTGGATCTCTGGGGACCATCTCCTACTGTGTCTTATGGATGTGCATTATATTTCTTAACATTTATTGATGATTTCTCCTCGAAAGTTTGGGTCTAGATGTTAAAAAAGAATTCTGATGTATTTAATGTTTTAAAACAATTTAAAGCTATGGTGGAAAATAAAACACGCAAATTAATCAAATGTTTAAGAACTGACAATGGCGGTGAATTTACTTCTTTAGAATTTGAACAATTATGTGAGGATGAAAGGATTGTTAGACAAAAAATTGTTGTTTATACTCCTCAGCAAAATGGCATTATTGAACAGATGAATCAGACTCTTATGGAAAGAGCCAGAAGCATGATCAACAATGCTAACTTGCAAAAGGATTTGTCGGTAGAAGCATTATCTATTGCTTGTTATTTAGTTAACATATCACCTTCAATTTCCATAAAATGTAAAATTCCTGAAGAAGTTTGGTCGGATCAGTCTTGTGATTATTGTTATTTGAAGATTTTTAGTTGTGATGCCTATGCTCTTATTCCTAGAAATCAGCATTCAAAGTTAGATCCAAGATCGAAATGTTGTGTCTTTGTTGGGTATGATTATGTAGTGAAAGGATATAGGTTGTGGGATCCTTCTTCATGAAAGATATTCATTAGTAGAGATGTAACATTTGATGAATATTCTCTTCTAAAAATAGATGTTGGAAAATTTAAATAGGAGCAAGTATCGCCAAATCAGCAAATTCAACTGGAGATTAAACCTTTTTCTAGAAAGTCGAAAGGAAGGAAATACTTATGATGAAAAAGGTGGAAAAGCAAAGGAAACTAGAGAAATTCCAGAACCAATTCAACAACCAGTCACTCTAAGAAGATCTACAAGGGAAAGAAAAACACCTAAAAGGTATGAAGATTCTGCATCATCTTTTGCATTGATTACTGAAGATGGGGAACCTTCTTGTTATCAGGAAGCAACAGATGATGCAAATAGCGAGATACGGAAAAAGGCTATGGAAGAAGAAATGGATTCCTTAGCCAAAACAATACTTGGGATCTTGTAGAACTTCTTGAAGGGAGAAGTGTTGTTGGGTGCAAATGGGTCTTCAAGTTGAAGAGAAAAGTTTATGGAAGTATTGAGAGGTATAATGCGAGGCTGGTTGCAAAAGGGTATTCTCAAGTTGAAGGCATTGATTTTCATGAGATTTTTTCACCGATCGTTAAACTTGTTTCTATTCATACTGTGTTAGCACTAACTGCTTTACTTGACCTTGAGTTAGAACAGTTAGATGTTAAAACAACCTTTCTTCATGGTGATTTGGATGAAGAGATATATATGGATCAGTCAGAAGGTTTTGTCAGGTCGCAGCAAAATATTAGTTTGCAAGCTCAGGAAATCATTGTATGGCCTGAGGAAGTTGCCCAGGCAAAGGTAAAAGAAGTTTGACTCCTTCATGGTGAGCCAGAATTTTATCAGAAGTGAGTATAATCATTGTGTATACTTCAAAAGTTTTAATGGCGTATTCATTATCTTGGTGTTGTATGTTGACGATATGCTTATTGCAAGCAAAAGCATGGAAGAAATCAACAGGTTAAAGGCTCAGCCCTCTAAGATGTTTGATATGAAGGATCTTGGAGCGGTAAAACATATCTTGGGCATGGAGATAAACAGATACAAAAAGAATGGTAAGATTTGGCTATCACAACAGAAGTGTTTGGAGAAAGTACTTGAAAAGTTCGGTATGAATAATGTGAAACTTGTTAATGTTCCATTAGCTTCCAATTTTAAGCTTTCTTCGGATTTAAGTCCTATAACTAATGAAGAAAATAATTATATCTCTCGTGTACCATATGAAAATGCGGTAGGAAACTTAATGTATGTGATGGTATCTACAAGACCTGACATTTCACATGCAGTTGGAGTTGTCAGTAGGTTCATGGCAAATCCAGGAGAAGAACATTTGCGAGCAGTGAAATGGGTGCTTCGGTATTTGAGAGGCACAAGTGACCATTGCATCAACTTTGATGGTCGTGAAGGTTTAGTCTGCAGATATGTGGATGCTGATTATGCAAGTGATTTGGAAAAAAAGAGGTCTACTACATGTTATTTTTTTACTCTTGCAGGTGGAGCAATCAGCTGGATGTCAAAGCTTCAAGAGGTAGTTGCTTTGTCCACTACTGAAGCAGAGTATATAGCTGCTTCAAATGCCTGTAAAGAGGCAATCTAGTTAAAAGGTCTTCTTGATGAGATTGGAAGGACGCAGGAGAAATTGAATGTATTCTGTGATAGTCACAGTGTTATTCATTTGGCTACAATTCCAACCTATCACAGCAATACCAAGCACATCGATGTATGGTATCACCTTGTGAGACATGTAATCAAAGGCGGCAAAGTAGTTCTCAATAAGGTTCGTACATAGGAAAATCATGCATATATATTCACGAAGCCAGTTACAGTAGAGAAGCTGAGATGGTGTCTCGCTTCTCTTGGCTTGCAGAAAAGATGATGAATGGGCATGGGCAAGGGATTAGGAAAATTGTTGTCAAGGTGGAGTTTGTTGAAGTATGACAACAAATGTAATTAATGTAATTTTGGGCAAATTTACTTATTACCGGTTAGTTGGTTGTATAACAAAATGAAGTTAGAATAACGAAATAGCACAGATTAAATTGGATGGCCCGAGAGGCTTGTATGATGAGAAGAATCATTATTGATTAATAGATTTTCCAATACCTTGCCCCGTGGAAGTTTCCTTGACACCCTGTCAAGGTTTTACCACGTAAATTCATGTGTTTATCTTTGTGTGATTCAGTTTTTCATTCAGTTATATTTGTATTTCTTTCTCCTTTATTGTTTCCCGAGAACAACACTACGAGAATCTAGTGGCCAGTTGATTCCACTAGATAATTACCAGCACAGATTGCACGAAATAGCAACAAATAGAACCAAGTTTTCTAAAGTCAGAGGGATAATCAGTGGCAAAAAATTCATTGAAGCCATAGAATATAATCCTTTTTTTCAACATGAAGTTCAACATTTATTTATTATTAGGCCAACTTTTGAGAAATACACAGAAGTTGAAGTGGCATATAGAAAAGTAGCAAATTTTTCTATCCGAGATGATAAAATGTGGGGAAGTTACTTGAACTCATAGAGTGAGACATAATGCAGAAATTCAATGACCAGTTGTAGGGAAACATGAGCATAAAGCAGGGATGCAGCAGCAGAAAGCAGAAAAATTCAGTTGCAACCAGCAGTTATCAAAAAACACCCTTGAATTAAGTGTTCATTATTAAAAACTAGTTCAGAAAAAATCCTATTTTTGTAAAATCCAAATCAATTTTGGATATTATTATATTTTGTATTTAGAATAATTTTAGATTTGGATAATTTTTGAATTGCACTCGATAAATATTTTGTAAATCAAAGAAAGAAGGGTTGAACCCCTGTGATGATCCACTGACATGATTGTAATAATGAAGAGATTTCTGGATTTTCCACAGTGTGATAAAACAATGGTCGACGTTTCGAATCCCAAGATCCATCTTTAGGACACGATGAAGAATAAAGAGTGAAAGAAGGATGCAAAGGACAAGGTATAAATAGTGAAGTGAAAAGAGAATGAAGAGCCGCCTGATTAATTAATATTATTATCTTTTAGTTTATTAAATAAATAATTTAATCTAATAAATTTTTAATAAATTTATTTTAATAAAAAAATTATTTCAATAAATTTTTTATAGATAAATTATAGAATTTAATAATAAATTAATTATAAAAAAATTTAAAATTTTCATATATATATATATATATAATAATTAATTAATAAGTTAATTAATCTATTAAGTAATCGAATAAATAAATCAAATAGTTTAATAATAAAATGAAACTAGTTGTTTTCTTAACAGCTAGTTTAGCCATCTCTACATCTATTTAAACTTAATGTCTTGATGTGATCTCTCACCTAGTCCTGATGATGAACTACACCGGTTGGTTCGAAACGCGTCGACAATGTTCCATTGCATGTGATGATTACCGAAAGAAATTTTACAATTTTAAATTTATTGAAATTTTAATTTTTATATTAGTTGCTTAATTCCAAGTGATAAAGTGTAAAGTTACTAATTTTTTTTTATAAATTTTTAATTTGTATATTAATTGCTTAATTATAAGTTACTAAAATTATTTTAAAAAAAATAAACTAAATTAATAATTATAACTAACATAAATTATCTAATTAAATTAAAATAATAATTATAACTAACTAAAACTATCTAATTAAATTTAAAAATATCTAATTTAAAAATAATATAAGGCTAATTTATCTAATTAGATTAAAAATAATATAAGGGTTAATTTAATTATCTAATTAAATTAAAAATAATATAAAGATTAATAATAAAAGGGCTAATTATAACTAAATTAAATTATCTAACTAACTTAAATTAACTTAAAAATAATATAAGGGTTAATTGTGATCTAATTAAATTAAAAATAATATTAGGGTTAATTTTATAAATTTTTAATTTTTATATTAATTGCTTAATTATAAGTTACTATTATAATAATAAAAATCTAAATTAATTAAATTAAAAATAATATAAAGGTTAATTTTATAAATTTTTAATTTTTATATTAATTGCTTAATTATAAGTTACTATTATAATAATAAAAATCTAAATTAATTTTAATAATCATTAATTATTCAATTAGTTCTTTTAATTTCAATCCTAATTAATGTAATCTATATTAAATATGATCATTATTAATTATGATTTTTATTATTTTTATTAAAAACTTTAGATACTAATAATAATTATTAATTAATTAATTTTTATTAATAAAAATTAAAAATTAATTAATAGGATAATTATTAAAAGCAAATAATTTAATTAGCTGAACTCTACAAATTTATGTTAGCTGTACACAAAGACCAAACCTTAAATATTTCGGAGGAGAAGCAAACCTGAGATACAGTACCTGGTGTTAACATTGGAAAATCATATAAGCAAAGGTGACATTATCTAATGTCAGGCAAAAGGATTTATAGCGCTGAGAGACAATAGGGAATCTGGAAAGTATTTAAAAATGTCTAAGGTTTGAGGAAAAATCAAATTTGAACAAGTCATAAATGCTTTTTCGCGCAATATCCTTCGATAAGAGTGCCTTTACGCGCCTTTTGACCCGAAAACCGCGAAATCCTGGGAGTGGCAGAAGTCACTTTCCGGGACCACAAAAAACACACTCTAGGACATTGATTCCACAAGTGAAGCCACCTAATTAAGGACAACCACCCAAGCCACCTTAGGACATCAAGGGAGCACACAATGGAATAAATGTGGCACACAATGGAATCACTCTCCTCTCTTGCATCACCATCCACAATGTACCAAGAGAGGGAGGAAGGATTTGAATTCTCCTATAAAAGGCCACCAAGAGAGGAACAACTGGAGAGCACATTGTTATGCTGGCCAGAATTTCCCTAAGCAATACCAATAGTGTGTGATCCAGAGCAGAGATAAAGGGGACTCAGTTGTTGGCCATCCAACAACTTCAGTCCACCATAGTAGAGAGAGGGAGACTTTGCGCCAAGGCAAGCTTGGAAGTAAAGACATCCTTGCATAGGGACTTAGAACCCCAAGTTCTAAGGGCCCCTTTGCAAGTGGGTTAAAGTTTCATCCTCATTTCCTACCAGCACTCAATAAGAGGGGACTTAAGCGTCGTCATTTGGATTATTGAAGCTGTTTGACTCTATTTAGAGCTTTTGTATTATTTGTTTTAGTTTTACTTTACTTTTATGTTTGAATATGCATTCTTTTTTTTCCGAGGAAAAAAATCATAATTTTTCATTAATATGTAATAAAAATTACATGTTACATTTTACAAAAATCCAGTAGTGATCCTGGACCAAGTCCAATCTCCGAAGAGTCAAGTAGATGTCAGATAATCAGCTAAAAACAAAGTAGCTCCTAATCTAAATACTGATATGTACAATGAAAAAAGGTAGCTTCCAATATAATAATGCTGAAAGTAAAATATAGAGTACTGTCACCATGACAGAAATAATATATCGCCAAAGTAATAGATAACCAAAATGCAGTCAAGGGGTGACTGCTCCCACATCCTGTATGTCATCAATGAAAGGACGATGATAAAATTGGAACACCTAAGCCCCATCATGCTCCACAATAAGCCACTTGCCCCATTCTAACTCCGATGCTTCTTTGGATAGTTTGTCTGCCACTTGGTTCCTCTACCTGTAAATATGAGTGACAGTGATAATGTCAAATAATGATTTCAGTAGGTGCACCTCCCTCAATAATGCAGCAAGTGTGTGTGTATGAAAATGTGATTGTAAATTGAACCAATTCATGACAATTTGTGAATCCCCAAATATCTGAATTATGTTGCATCCACGTTCACGGGAAAAACGTAGGAGAAGCAGAAAGCTGAGGAGTTCGGAAAAATTATTGGTCCCAAGTCCCAGACCCATCATAAGATGAAACTAATGAGAGGCCGATAACTGTAATACAACACCCCTCGCCCCCCCACCCGCACCCATGAATGTTTGATGCTCCATCAAAATAAGCCCAAGGGTAGGAGTGATCTATAACTTCAAGGATAATTTCCCTCCGATGGGTGGAAAGATCAGCGTCAGGGATGAGCCGATAAATGGATATGTTGTTACAACAAGTGTGGTCCCAGTCAATGGGCACGTCATTGAAAATCACATGATTTCCACAGGTCCAGATTCCCCAGGAAATTAACAAGGGAATGTTCCAAAACTTGGCGCATGATGCAGCTTGCCACCAATCAGTCCAAGCCGCATATAAAGATATCCCATGCCAAGAGAGAGGGCAACCCAGAGTGGATGTAACTGTGAGCCAAAAGCCACAGATGAGAGGGTATTCAAGGAAAATATGTTGGACATATTTGGTATGTGTGAGGCAGAAGCAGCATCTGGATGGGCCATGGTAGGCGTGTCTGCGAAGATTGTCATTGGTGGGAATGCAGTTGTTGAGGATACACCAAATGAGTAAACGATTTTTGTGAGGAGCCTGCAATTTCCAAATAGAATGCCACCACCATTGTTTGATAGGGGGTTCCAACGGCGCACAAAGAGTGATGTAGCCTGCTTTCGAAGTAAATTTGCCACTAGGTGAGGGAGACCACAACAGTTCATCATCATGATAAGTGAGCTAGATGTTTGAGCCTGTAGTGCTCTGATGTACCTATTCCAGATAGGATGACCAGCAATAGGTAAGTGAAGATCCTGCATCGATAGCCAGGCTTGTGTAGCCCAAGTAGTTTGATGGGGGTCTACTACTTGAGATAGAAACAGGTAGCCAGCTTGTGCCAATTGTATCTTGATGTCCTGAGTCAGTTTGAAGTTCTAACCGTAACCCGACCATGAATCATCACCCAATCTAACATTTGTACCTGAACCGATGTTCCATGCCAAACCTTGCTTGACCATATGGATGGATTTAGTGATAGCTTTCCAGATTATCGAAGACCTCGAAATATGGTGAATGTTGCCTTTGATCCAGTCTAAAGAAGATCGGGGAGCGATGTATTTAGAAAAAGTCACTTATTTCCATGGGTTGTGACCAACAACGAGGTGCCAGCCCAATTTGGCAGCCAGGGCAGTAGCAAATAATGAGAGATCCTTTAGACCCCAGCCCCCCAATCCTTGGGCTTGGTGATATGTTCCCAAACAACCCAAGCAAATATGTGATCCCATCCTGAACCCCGCCATAGGAATTTCCTACAGATTTGTTGAATTCTGTTGGTCACACCCTTGGGAAGCCAAGCAAGCGACATCCAATAAACTAGGATGGCTTCCAGGACAGATTTCATTAAGACCAATATGCTCCCCGACGAAAGCCACCTGTGGGGCCAGATATTGATTATGCGTTCAACCTTTGTGATCAGTCAGTTCCAGTCCTTGATATGATAGTCATTTGGCTTAAAGTGAAAACCTAGATACTTTAAGCCATCCTCAATGTGCCTGCGCTCAAATGGAAAGAACCTCGAGGAATGCCCAGTTTCAATAGCCAAATAGCGTGTCATAATGATAGTGGACTTACTGTTGTCGGGAGCCATTCCCGTGGCTTTGCAAAAAATATTCAACATGTTTTCAAATTGAGAGTTGTCCTAACAAGTGCAATCCAGAAATATAATAACATCATCAACAAATAATAAATGAGTTAGTTGAATAAATTCGTTTAATTGAACACCATGAATGGAACCATCAGCTTTAGCCTGCTTCATAGGAGATGAAAGGCCTTCCATAACAAGGAGGAAGAGGAAAGGTGATAAGGGGCATCCTTTCCTGAGACCCCTACCAACATGAAAGAAATCAGATGCATCACCATTGATAAGGATACGAAAGGTGGCATTCGTAATGCAACCCATAATCCAATTAATGAAAGAATGAGGGAACCCAGTCTGGATGAGAATGAGATGAATATAGTTCCAATTTACATGATCAAAATCTTTGGCCAGATCAATTTTGAGAATAGTGCCCTTGAGCCTTTTTGTTTTGATGGAATGCAGGGCCTCTTGTGCAGTTCTGATGGCTTCATGAATCTGTCTATGGTGTAGGAATTCAAATTGTTCCTTGGCAATGTGAAGTGAGAGGATAGGCTTAATGCGGTTGGCTATGATCTTGGAAATAATTTTTTAGATGCAGTTGCAGAGGGAGATAGGCCTGAAGTCATGGAAGGTAGTAGGGCAATCCACTTTTGGAATCAATGCAATGAAAGTGGTGTTGAAACCATCATAAATTATACCAGTGGTTAATGGTTCCTCGATAACCAGAATAATATCCTTTCCAATAAGTTCAAAGAATGATAGATAGAATTCAATGGTCCAACCATCTGGTCTAGGAATTTTATCCTTCTTGAACCATATAATACTCCCTCAATCTCCCCCAAAGTAACCGACGCATTAAGATCCTCTAATTGATCCTCCTCAACAAATCTATGAAATGTGCGAGCAATGTGCATGATGTCCAGCAAGTTTACATTATGCGGAGCTCTGTATTGGTTGGAGAAATGTTGGATACCCAGGTCTGCGAGCTGCAGATGGGATGAATATGCATGCTATTTCTCTATCTAGTATGTTTATGTTCTAGCATGTTCCAATAACTTGCTTGACTCCATATCCTTTCTACATGTGACCAATAACTTAATAGGGTAAACCACACCCCTTAAGTTAGTATGATTTCGTACATGCATGCACCAAACGCACTAACACAGGATTGGTGACTCCACTAACTTTTATTTCCAAGTTTATGTGGTTGTGCCTTTTTGCAGAGACCTTCGTCTGTGATGTGGAGTTGGGTTGAACAGCTCCAAAAAAATACTTTTGCGGGAATTTGCGCGCTTTTCCCTCAGACAGGCGCACCCAGGGTACGCGCTCAGAACTGACCTGCGCGCAAACATTGCACTTGTTACAGCATTTCGCGCGCAAAAGACAGAATGAGAAATTTCTCCCATATTTCTATCTTTTCCTGCTTGTAAAGTGCTTGGCATCCCATAATACATCTACCAGCACTTGTTGAGGTACCCCGCAGCTTGCTAAAGCTCACTCTTAGTTACTTTTGGTCGGTTTGGTGTTAGTTTTAGAGTCAAGTTTATTTTTGCAAAGTTCACACATAGTTTAAGGGGGAAAATTAACTTGCATTCCGAAATTTTTTTATGTTTTGCAAATTTAGGTACCAGCACACCTAGACAATTAGCTAAAGTAAGTGGGCCAAGTCCACGCATGCTTAGCTAGTTCCTTTTTCTAGTGTAAAAGTCATTAGTTTAGTTCAATATTTTCACTAGGATTTTTGCACTGGGATTGAATTGTCGATAGAAGAGCAAGTAATATTTGATGCCTTTGCACCCTTCGGTGATCCTAGGCAAGCATATGAATGCTCTCTATTCACAACTCACCATCTCCCTTTAGTTGATCACATAGATTAACTAGGAAAAATAGAAAGCGGCCCATATCTGCACATGTTTTTTCTTTTGAGCAAGGAACAATAGAACATAGTTTAATAAGGGATTTTGAAAAGGATCATCGCATATCCACACGTTCAAACTATGTGTTTGTTCACTTTTTTCTCACACACATCCACACACTAAGTAAAGTAAAGACACCTAAAAATAACTTAACAAAACTCACTAAATTCTCCCCACAGGGGCCACAAAAGAATTTATGGTCTAAATTAGGATCAAAGGGGTAGGCATCCAATAAGCCACCTTGATCACTCTTCATCTTGAAACATAGAAGTTGACTATTTAGGGAGCTTTCAAATCCACCTATCAGCCCACGGAAAATAAAACCCGAGCGCGGCAGAGACCCAATTCAGAGGGGGTTAGGCTTAGGTGCAGTGTGTGTGGTATCAGTTGGGGCTACTTGACCCCACTAATACTCGGTACTGTTAGCTGAACTACCAAGGAGCCCAAGACTCGAACACTCACGTGGGATGGTGGTACTTAGTGGCCAAAATTAGGGCATCCTTTCCCTACAGGTGACGGTGCAGGCAAGCACTAAATACTCTACCCTTGCCTTTGTGGAGTTTCTTCGGCTAACTGGGGTGTCGCCAGCGCTTACGGGACGTTGTGCCAGGACTCGCAAGATATCTTCTCAAGGTCCAGTTACATTGGAGTGTGTGAGGAAGATGAGGTCTTCTAGGATTTGAGTATCATACGCAAGCAAACAAAAACCATATTTTTTGATTGACTGGTCACATAGGATTAATTTAAAGGGAAATTTATTTTATTTTTCACTTTGTTTTATGTATGTGATTAGAATTTTTTTGGATTATAATCTCTATCCTCTCAAATATTTCCAAAAACCATACCTAGTCGGCACCAGAATGGACCCAACGGGACCTCGTCGATCTAAACGTCTTTTGGACCTCCCCCCATTACCAGGAGGGGTTCCAGGTCTTTCGCCATTTAGGCGTCAAAGACGGAACACCGCCACCATTATTGGTTCATCCTTTATTGGGGCATCTTTAGTTGGGAACCCTGGTCGGTCTCCCAACGCCACACCACATACCACTCCTTCCACAACCCCTAGAGGGTAGAGGTGTGCTGCCTATGTGGGAAGCCAGTCGAATACATAGCAGGGTACTTCGCAGACACACCCTCTTCCTAACTAGAACTTTGTGTTTTCACACGTCACAATGGCTACAAACACGCAGTCACCTTTTCTAGCTTCGTTGAATCTACCATATTTAACCAAGTTGACGAATGACCCCATTGCACACAGCCCCATATGGCCTCCCATGCCCACGAAGCTCCCTTTGGACATTCCAGAGTTCGAAGGAAGACAAGCAGAAGACTGAGGAAATCATTTCATGACTTTCCACCTGTGGTGCTCATCGAACAACATCGTTGATGATACTATTTGATTGAGACTGTTATAACACACTCTGACAATAGTAGTAGCAAAATGGTATGTGGAGCAACCCTATGCTGCACATGTAACTTTTAGCGCCCTCTCCACTGCGTTCCTGCCTTATCTTCAGTTACCCATTCACCACAATTCTGGAATGGAATTACTGACACACTTTAGGCAAACCCCCGCCGTCCATATCTTAGACCATCTCCATGAATGGCAGCGGCATCGTAGTTTGTGTAAATCCAAACTCGACGATCAGGTACTGTTAGAATTATTCTTGAAAACTCTCACTACAGAGATTTACAAGGATGTGGCACAATAAAGGCCTTTATCCGAAGAAGACGCCATCAGCAGGGCCCAACAGCTCGAGCTGATATATACGCAGTCAGGGTATATTTATAATATCCTACCAAACCTGTGCCTGTAAACTTAAAAAGAATGGCTAGGCGCGTCGTACTCTGCAGACAGTTTAATTGGGTTATTGACCCAAATTTACCCAGGCAGCAGTAGTCAAAACCCCGATTACACGTATGATTCTACCCAGAACGTACCGCAACCCAGTTATCAAATTCATCACATGCCTCTGCAAAATTTGACCAATAGGGCATTGTTGTATCACCATGGAGGATCCTATCCTCCGGCTCAGGGGACCCAGTATGCAGATAGACATACTGATGGAAGAGCTCCCCCCCAATAGCCAGTTGCAAACCAAGGACCGCGTTATGCTCAATCCCCAGCACAAGACCCACCTATGCAAAACAATGCACAGGTGAACTTTTTGCAACCTTCGTAAAACCAACCATGCTAACCATATAACCAAGAGAACTACCCTCCTAACATTGTTAAGGGAAAAGGAGAAAACAAGCCCAAAGGGAATCCTAAATAGGGGGGAACAACTAGCAACGCCCTCCACGATCTCAGGCTAGAGGCAACTCCAACCAAAATCAAAACCAGGAGCCAAGCAATGCCCAATGGCAGAGAAAAAGGCCACCTCTTCGAACAAACCACTCTTGTTCGATATGTGGTGAGTATAGCCATTACACTCACCACTGTCCTGATCCCCCTGAGCTGAAGAAGCTGCAGAGTAACCGAGGACAAGGAGGATCTTCCCAGCAAACAGCTGTGATGCAGGAACCTTTCCCCCATCAAGGGACAATTAGCACTCAGCAAAAAAATCCCGACGACTCTGGAAAAATAGCCATGAAATTTACATGACTAGTGAAGAGATGTTTTTTCAAACACGGAATCAAAATTACAATACCCCACCAAACACCAACACGCCAGGGGCTAGTACCAGTGCACCTACTACACCTTTGACCATATCAAAGATGCCTATTGAACCGTTGCCAAATATGGCTAAGGGGCCAAATAGGCGAGCAGGAAACTATTCCAAAGCGGCCCATAATTATAGCATCGTGGACGATCTAGCCCAATCTCCCGCTGTTATTTCCGCTTTGGAAGTATTGCAGTCATGCCTGTTAGGGTCCTATAAATATAGGATTCATAATTTTCCAAAGTCAAACCCCATTCAAAAATTCCTTTCGTAGAACCTACACGTGAAATACAGAGATTCAAATATATATATATATATATATATATATATATATATATATATATATATATATATATATATATATATATATATATATATATATATAATTTTAATATCAAAGATAAGTTAATTAACAATAAAATTTCTAGGTTACAATGAGATAATGACAGGGTTTCTTCTAATGATCATTTTTTCAATATTCAGACCAATGCAGAACTTGAGCCTAAAAGGGCTAAACCAGAATTTTCAAGTAATGGTTGTGTCCATCATGATGTGAATGACACTCCAAAAACTGACATTAAGGATGATAAAACTACCTAGGAGGCCTTGTTGGACCTCTACTAGCGTGAAAATTTTCTCTTTACTATTTCCAAGCTTAATCTTCGGATTGATTTCCTCGCTAAGGAAAATGAGGCACTCAGAGCTACCTGTAGGATTAATGAAAACCACAAGAAATAGGATTCCACCTATTCAGTCAAGAAGTCAAAGTTTTTTGATGCCCAGATCATAGTCAAGTCCTATAAGGTCAAAGTCATAATCTCTCTAGACCCTGGTGATGCTAAATAAAGGTATTTTGTTAATTTATTGCAACTGTTGGAACAAAAAAAGGTACGATATTTTTTGGATTTTGTTTTACAATAAATTAAATAAAAATAAATAAAAAAATATAGGGTTCTTAGAGAATTTCAGATTATGTAATGACCCTATTTATATTATTTTCTATTTTTGTAACTTAATTCCTTTTATATGTTTCGAGTGATAGTATTCATTGGATTTGTTGTTGAGTACCTCCACTTTATTTGAAGATGACATTGAAAAACCTCTTGTTAGTTCATCTTGTTGGTTTCCTATTACACGATGCTATGGACGAGAGGCCTAAAAAGAATGAACAATTTTTTTATTTTTTTCTAGAAATAGTTTTATGTTTTTATTTTGTGACAAACAACCTTTTGGAACTACTATTATTAAAACTCCTCATTTTTATGACACGAGAGATCTCTAGAAGGAGAGGAGAATTGTTGTATCTCTAAACAAAGAAATGTGTTTTAAAATTGTGACTATGGGATGAATATTAATGCAAGTTTATACTTTTGGTTTGATCCATTCTATTTCTTGATTTATTTCCACTTCATGGCTATGTATTTATTTCGTTAAATGAATTGATTTAAAAAACTCATTAATGTTGTTTGTTAGATGGTGTGATTTTGTGGCAAGAAAATTGTTTAGTTGTATTTATTTGTTGAATTTTTTTATATGTTCAGATTTATCATAACTTTATAAGAAATCAATTATTCTTCTTCAGTAACTATTGTTCTAATAATAATAATATATTTTTTTGATATTATTTTACATATTTTGAATAACATGATAACTATAATATCATTCTTTATATGGATATGCTACAATGCTTTTACAGTAAGCAATAATTGTGTGATTTATATTGACTCTGTCTCGGTGATTAATTGGTTTGATTTGTTAGTCATTGATGAAAATATAAGATCATTTATAGCAATATTGTTTAATGTTGTTTTTTTTCTAATTTAGGCTAATTCTATTAGATCATAAGAAACAAAAAGTTACAAGTCGCATCCTGTGGAAAGAACGGATTCAATCCATAGGGAAAGTACCAAAGAGTTTTGTCAGGTACTGGACTACCCCTAAAGGGAAAACCAGTCCTTATAAGTTCAAAAAATATTGCTGCCCATGGCGGGAAACCAGCAAAAACAGATAGCAGAGATGTACAAAAAAACCTAGGATAAACATGATTGCACAGGCTAATGCCGCAAAGAGTTAAATAGATAAAACTAAGGGAGACCTGCATGCTTGTCACTAGAGGCTGGAGGCTCTTCGAGGATCCTACACACGTAGCCCACGTCCATCATGCCTATGTCCAACGCGTGTTCATGTTGTGGAGGGCGTGGCGAGGCGGGGTCGCTCAGGGTCGTCGCATCATTAGTAGTCAGAGGAGCTACATGGTGCTGAGGGCAGTCACTAATGTTCAACTCCAAGCTGCCACCCACATCCAGCTCCGGGCTGCCTTCGTTGTTGCCGTCAGAATCACTTGAACCTTACTACCACTGGTAGCATTGTGAACTGGAAGAGCTTTTAGCTTGCGAGGGGTGAAGGCGGGCTCAGGGGAGATGGTGGACTTGCGAGCTCGTTTTTTTTCTGCGAAGGGGAGAGGGAAGCAGAGCCGAAGCAGGGAGCTTCTCAGAAGGCTGAGGATTGTCAAAATAATTCCAATCAATGGAGAAGTTCAGGTCGTGACAGAGGTAGGGCGAGATGGGAGGGTAGGGAGGGCGGGAAGGCAAGCCACGCCCACCAGCTCTTCAACATCGCTGCCTATGTCGCCGCGGCATGACAGTCCAGGGGGGCGAGACTTCAGACCAGAGGGAGGTGGGAACAGGTTTCTGGGAGGGGAGAAGACCAAAGGGAGCCTCCATCCTAGAAGAACCATGGCACTGCTCCAGAGCTGGAGAAGCATAGATGGAGAGTCGCAGGAAGAACAAGCAAGCAAAGTTGAATGCACAATGGAGAGCTAGGGTGGTGGGTTTAAAGCCCATGATGATTAGCATTAAAAAGACGCAGACTTGGTACGTGGACGGTAGGGTGGCGGAGGGTGGAGTAATGACGCCCTCACGCCAAGCTTTAAGATGGTGCCCCTTCCAAGGACAGAGCACATGGAGCAACCATGTGTCCATCCTCATGGCGGCCCCGTGGCCCTTCTTCCCTTTACATGCCACCCGCATCCGAGAGTATTGTTTATTGTTGTTCCTTTTTATTTTGTTTAAGCCTTGGCCAAGTAAGAGTTAGAAAGTAATAGATCAGGTAATTATTGTATTTTCATTTTTTAATGTAAAAATCTGAAAGAAAAAAATAGAGTTATATTGTGTTTATCTTTGAGAATAAATTTCTTGTATTTTTATGGTTACTTGTTATGATTCTCATTTACATTAAGAATCAAAACTAATTTTCCTTTTAGGAATAGAAATTAGCTTTTATTTCTCTTCTTTAAAATAAGAAATTCAACTGATGTGGAATATTTTTTTTCCGAGCCTTGAGCTAGTTACAATATGTTCTAGCCTTATTCTTTATTGTATCATATCATTGTAAATGTTGTATAAAATTCTAACTTTGTAATGGTAATATTTGCATCATTTATTTCAATTCTATTATATAAATAGAATATATAAACTATAATTCTTTATACATTATAAGTTGTAGAATATTTCAGTTTACATAATTTTGGTTTAGCTTCGAAATCAATTTAGATAACACATAATTTATGATACATATATAGTTTAGGCTAGTATAGGATAATTGTAGTTTAGTTTAGGTTTAGGTTTATTTGTTTTTGGGTTCAATCCTTCTTCCAAAGAAAGGTTCCAAGGCCAAAAGATATGTTAAAATCATCAAGGATGACTATCCCAAACGATTTGGGCTATTAAAGAGCTTCGATCTAGGCTATTCCTCCTTTTTTGACTTAGGTGTGCAAATGCCCATGTCAATAATCTCCTACACCAAATGATGTGAATTATAATTGGGACCCCATATTAGGGAGACCCCTATATGTTGGCGGTATCCAGCACCATCAACATTCTAGTGCTAGAAGTAGGGCAACCCTTTTTATGGCTGACAACTCACCGCATCTAACAAACAATCTTCCATGCAAGGCAGTAAGATTCTGTGTTTGACTCCATCTCGAACTGCTGAAAGAGGGGAGTCCTCTCATCTATGTCTGAAATAGGATTTTGAAGTTTATCGTTATTTTGCAAGAGCTCCTAGATTTATTCTTGTCATCACTATACTTCCTCATAAGTCAATAAATAAATAAACAACTCATAGTGGCATATTTGTTTCTTAAATGGAAGAATTGGTTATTACAACCCTTGAAGGGTTAGTTGATTCTACTGAAAGAATACATCAAGGGAATCTTCCACCCATTGAGGAAAATTTGGATGGAGATAGGGAGGATTTTCCATTTTCTGATGAAGAACAATGGAGAGAAGAAGAACATCCCAGTGAGAATGAAGATTTGAACAATGAAGGAGAAGGATATTTAGAATCAGAAAGCACAGAGGAGGAAGAAGAAGAACCCATGACTGATGAATAATTGGATTTCATGGCCCAATGGTCACTTTATTTCAGGAAATATTCACCGCATGCCTAAGCACCCATAAAATACGCTCTCAAAGTTTGATCTTGATAAGAAGACAAAATTTGAGGACCATATTGAAGAATTCTACATACACTTGCAAATGCTAGAGGTACGTTATGATGATGTTGCTTGTAGAATTTTTCCGTACACTATAGAAGGTAGAGTAACAATTTGGTACCACAACCTTCTGCCTAATTCAGTCCATAGTTAGAGGGAGTTCAAGAAGTTGTTCTTACATAATTTTTTTGATGATAAAACTCCCACCGTATTGCTCAAATAACTTGGGAGTCTTATGATGGGGGACAAAGAAAAGGTGAATTATTTTGTTTAAAGATTTACACGTTTATTGAATAATTTCCCCATCGGTATTCAACTGCATGATTCAATTACCAAGGATTAGTATACAACTGCCTTGTTGACTAAAATTTCCGTGTTTGTTAAAAGAGCTGCAAAGGAAACATTGGCTTTGAACTTTGCAGAGGAAATCACTGTTGAGAAAGACCTATATTCTATTGGAGCTGTTGAAGACCAGGAAGATTATAAATACTCTAAATACATTAGTAATAAATATCAAGCCTCTTCCACTAAAACCAAGGAAAAATATTATTTAGAGATAGAAAGCTCGGCTAAATCTCTTAAGTTACTCACTAATGAGGTATATAAACTAAAAAAAAAAGTCAAGTGAGGCAACTAGCAACAATGATTCTTTCAAGTTTCATTTCATTAAGAAGAATAATAATCAACCAACCAAATCTACATAGAGCTCCAATGTTGTGATTAATATAGAAAACTGGGGCATGGACAACTTTTTTATTTTATGCCAAGAGAGGCTTTCAGCGAAAACATGTCCATAGTGGAATCACAACATGAACACTATGATGGCTAATATCATAGACACTCTATTAGCAGAGGAATAATCTAAATAGAATGAAGGAGCAAGTGAACAAACCATGGTAGAGGAAAGTTCACGTGTTGGTCACTCATTCAACGCATTTGATATCATGCTCAATGTTGATAGGAAAATTGTTGATCAACCCCCGGCAAGTGAAGCTCCTCCCAAAAAAAAAAAAAAAAAAAAACTGAATGATACAACTTGAGGAGCAAAGGACTGGTTTTTGGGAAAGAACTTAAAAGGAAATTGTTGAGAAAAATCTTACCACCTACCAATCCTGCTCAGAATTCACAGAATAATTCTGGAAGTGCTCCACCCCTTAATAAAACTTCCAGTTGCAATAAGAGTAAGTCCATCACTCCTAAGGCTTCAAACAAAGTTACAACACCTAAGGGTTCAACACACCCTCTTATAGAGCTGTAGGAATAGATTGATTACAACATTATTGACAATATGAATAGGGTTAGGGCCAATATTTCAATTTTTGAGCTCGCAAAGATAACAAGATGACGTGAACTGTTTATCCAAGCATTTGTGTCATAGCTTATATGAGGTAATCAAGTTTTGGCTTCACAAGTTGAGTTGATTAAGTCTAGTGATATCCTTGAATATGTGGTTAATGTGCTTAATTTGAATGATCATACTGTATGCCCCATTTTCTTTTGATGTTTCACATATTTAATTATAATGTCCATGATTGCCTAGTTGATTTTTGCACATGCGCAAATGGCATGCTATTGTATGTCACAAGGAGATCAATGGAAAATGGGAAAAAAATGATGCTAGAATCATACAACTAGATAGATCCTCAGTTCAGGTAGTTGGTGAACTCAACGATGTTATCGTTCATTTATCGTTGGGCGATAGAGTTCACCATTGTATCAACATTTTTATTGTGGACATTCTTGAAATGTATGGTTTTCTTCTCAGTTGAGAGTGGTATAACAAACTAAAAGGGTAGTTTTCTACTAACTAGAGACATTTATGGCTTCCTTATAAGGACAAACGTAATCAGATTTGAGTAGAAAGCGAGCCTTACATGAAACATACCATGAAATCACTTGAGGGACATAAGGAGTTGATCATAATGAGTCGATCATATCTAAGCATAGCCATCCCCCGTACCATTAGATACACATTTGGATCTCCTTCCTTGCAGTCCAACTGGCACTAATGAACTTTGCAATATAATGTACATAATATTAGAGTAGGAACTAACTCAGTAGTTACCGATATTTGGACCTTATATTTTCATGGTTCTAAAATATAGGATAGTTCTGGAGTTGTTTGTATCCTAATTGATCCTCGGAATAGAAGGTATATCTTATCATGTCGCTTGTAGTTAAAGTGCACAAAAAAAATATTGAATATGAAGCAGTTGTTTTGGGATTAAAGAAGGTCATAGAGTCATGAGGGTAGTTCAAGAGTGTAGTGTCCCACCTTGGAAAGGTTAGTTTTGTGACACTTAGAGAGGGTGATTTTTATGTAATGATATAAGATTATGCATGACAGACTTATGCACAAGATTATATGTTATAGACCTAGTTTGGGTCACCTGGTTGCTATGTGCTTATGATAATATCTATGGTTGTGTGTATAATAATTGATTTTGGTTAAGAGCATATTATCGATGTTTTCTCATTTGGTATCCTAGTTTGGACATAGGTGTATGACATGGATGGTGTATGAGATTACATTTTGATGAATTGGGATTCTTGAATGATTTAGAAGCCTGAGATGATTATATTATATGTGGAATGGAAGAGATTGATGGATTTAGGAAGCTTGGATGTATAGTTGTATGAGTAGTTAGTAATCTTGCAAAAGTTTATAATATTTTAGGAGGTAAAAAAACAAATATTATCTTTAGGCTAGGAATGTCTTTATGATAGTCTAAATCTTCTTTAAAATCAACAAGATTCTTCATAGTTTGAGAAATGTATAGTTTTCATAGCTTGTTTTGTTTTTGTGTATGTATTTATAGTAAGGAATAAGACACGAAAATAAATGAATTGATTAATTATTGAATAGAAATCATGAGTGATTTTATAGCAGGAAAACAGGTTGACTTACAGTTATCAAGATAGATTCAATAATATAGATATTGTATTTGTATAATTACGAAAGTTGTTATTGATTACAAGCCACTTTCGAAAATATATATTTAATTGTTTTTGGAATGAATATCCTCTAACTGAGTCATTCATAATTGATTCTCAAGTAAGAGAAGTGAATAATAATGAAGATTATGGGAATTAAAGGAATGGTCTATAATATAAAAGTGGGTCAATGAGGACAGTATGAAACCTTAGTGTGTTTAAAAAAAAAAAATATGTCTTGATCCTCAAATTGTGATTTTTCATAAAGAGTAAACATTTTGTAAAAATTGGAGGTAGATCTTAAATATTTTGATTGCAAGGGTGTCTTATGGAATGAAAAAGGGAAACTTGGATTGAGAATACATAAATCAAGTGGGATGTAAGAGTGGGTTTTATATATGACATCATGTTTTGTTGCGTAGTTTCACGGGCAATTGTATGAGGATGATTTTATGCTTATTGTATGCAAATTTGATTGTGAGATGGGATGGACCATCATCG
The DNA here is from genome assembly GCA_034641835.2 of Pinus albicaulis. Lineage (NCBI taxonomy): Eukaryota > Viridiplantae > Streptophyta > Pinopsida > Pinales > Pinaceae > Pinus > Pinus albicaulis. The sequence goes on along the minus strand of CM076572.1, from coordinate 1,348,659,619 downwards.
TTGTTTATAAAACCAATGTGGGATTTGTTTGTGTAGTTTTAAACCCTGTACAGAAATTATCTGCAAACGAATCTTAAAAACATAAAATAAACAATAGCGAGAGCATATAACTTAAAACATATATACACAGATATTTTCCCCTGGATCCCAAATCGGGACGACCAGCTTGATTTTTCATTATATTCCTTTTAGTGTTACAACACATATATATACATGCCCAAGCATACATAAACCCAAATCCATTAACCCTGGATTAGAACATAATCGTAGTTCCCTTGACCGGATCTACAAAATACCAGGGGCCGAAAACCATCATGCCCCAAAACCATGTGCAAACCCATGCACAAAACCATGGGCGGGTTCGCCCACCGAAAAATAGGGTCCAAAAAAAATTTCCCGGGGCGCTGCTGCCCCCCTTGTGACGCACCCCCCCTCCCCTCGCGCATGACTATTCGTGGAAAGAATATAACACATACCCAACATTCTCCCACTTGTTGTTTTCTTTCCGCAAGGGGCCATAAGAGCGCTTATTCATTAGCCCAGCTCTGCAACACCCATTATTTCTCTACACCAAGAAAACTTTTGAGTGCTCACAAACTTCGTCAATGCCTCTGCAACATTCTTCAAAGTGTCCACCTTTACCAGCAACACCCTTTTAGCCTCGACCATATCTCTCACAAAGTGATATTGAACATCAATGTGTTTTGTCTTTGAATGATAAGCAGGTTTCTTAGCCAAGAAAATTGCAGTCTGGCTATCACAGTCTATCCTTATAGATTTTTGCACCAACCCCATACTTGAACACAATCTCTGCAACCAAACTGCTTCCTTGCTTGCATGAGTGCTTGCCAGGCATTCTGCCTCTCTAGTTGAAAGAGCCACTACAGACTGTCTTTTACTCATCCAGATGACTGCACCTCCAAATAGGCTAAACACATACCCACTTGTAGATCTTCTTTGGTCCAGATCTCCAGCCAAGTCTGCATCAACAAAATCGCGAATGTCTAACACTCTTTCCAATCCCGGTCTTTCCTGGTAGCACAAGCCATAATCACTAGTGCCACGCAAATATCTGAAAACCCGCTTCACTGTTGTCCAATGCTCCTTCCTTGGGTTTGACATAAATCTGCTCAATACTCCCACTGCATGTGCAATGTCTGGTCTAGTATAGACCATTGCATACATTAGGCTACCCACTGCACTTGCATATGGAACATGGGACATATCCTCCTCTTCTTATTGTCCCTTGGGACACTGTTCAGCAAACATCTTTACACCTACAGGAATCAGAAAATTCATCGGTTTACTATCCTACATATTGAACCTTTGCAATATAGTCTCGACATACTTCCTCTGGTTTAACCAGAGCTTCCTCTTTTCCTGATCTCTCTTAATTTCCATGCCCAAAATATAGTTTGCAACACCAAGATCCTTCATGTCGAATTTGGAGAATAGTTGGGTCTTCAAATCTTGGATAATTTCTTTGTCATTTCCAATCAACAACATCATCCACATACAAGACCAAATAAATAACACGGTCACCAATTAATTTAAAACAAACACAATGATCCTCCTTGCTTCTAGTGAAGCCAAGTCCCCCTATATAGGTATCAAATTTCAGATACCACATCCTTGGTGATTGTTTTAACCCATAAAGATACTTCTTTAACCTGCATACGAGTTCTTTCTTCCCCTTCACCATAAATCCTTCAGGTTGTTTCATGTAGATATCCTCTTCCAGATCCACGTGAATAAATATTGTCTTCATATCCATCTGTTCTACCTCAAAATCAAATGCAGCAACAACAAATAAAAGTAATCTAATAGAAGTAACTTTGGCAACAGGAGAAAAAATATCACCAAAATCAATTCCCGGCACCTAGGAATAACCTTTTGCTACCAACTGAGCTTTATATTTCTCCGCCTTGCCTTCTACATTCATCTTCTTCTTAAACACCCATTTGCTCCCGATGGGCTTCCTTCCAGCCGACAACTCCACCAGATCCCATGCCTCATTTTTATGCAAGGATGCCATTTCATCAACTATGGCCTCCTTCCAGAGTTTTCCATCCTCTGAATCTACTACCTCCCTAACAATTCTGGGATCATCATCAGTGATAGTTAAAGCAAAATTTGAACATAAAGCATATGGACTATACCTTTCTGGTTGTCTTCTTTCCCGAACTGATCTTCTCACAGCTGGAGCTTGTGGCTCTTCCTCTTCTGAGTCTTCTTCCGTTGTGGAGTCTAGTTCATCCTCCTTTATCTCAAACTCTATCTTCTCAGGTTCCTTTGGCAGGACTTTATGTTTAACAAAGTCTTTCAGCTCTTTAAACACCACATCTCGGTTGTACACAACCTTCCTTGTTTCTGGGTTCCAAAGCTTGTAACCCTTTAAACCATCCTTATACCCAATAAAGATGCACCTTTCAAATTTATTATCCAACTTGGTCCTTTTCTCCTTTGGAACATGTACATATGCATCACATCCAAATACCCTCGCATGTGAAAGAGAGGGTTTCTTACCAAACCCATACCTCATGTGGAGTCTTATCCTCCAACACTAATGAAGGGATCTCATAACCAAATAACCGGCTCCATCGACTCTCATTTAACTTTGTTCCTAACCTGGTACCACCGAGCATGTTTCTTTCCTTTTCCATCAGTATTTTGTTCATTCTTTCTGCAACTCCATTTTTCTAAGGTGTGTATGGAGTAGTCTTCTTTTGTGCTATACCACACTTCTTACATAACTCTTCAAATTCCTTCTTACAGAACTCTCCACCATTATCTTACCTCAACACCTTTATTTTCTTCTCTGTCTAGTTTTCCACCAGAGCCTTAAATTATTTAAATCTACCAAATACTTCAGATTTCTTCCTCAATAAATATATCCATGTATTCCTTGAGAATTCATCTATGAATGAAACATAGTACACAGACTTACCCAGTGATGAAACTGACACAGGTCCAAACACATCACTATGCACAAGCTCTAATATCTTGTTTTCCCTCTTAGCACCAAAAGGAAAACTCACCCGATTCTACTTCCCATATACACAATGTTCGCAAAAATCGAAATCCAGAGAGATATTAGACATACCTTCTACCATACCATTTCCATGTAGTATCTGAAGGCCCTTCTCTCCAATATTTCCAAGCCTCGATGCTATGAAGCACTTTTCCGCAGACTCGTTGCTTTCCACTCCACTTTAGGGAACCATGTAATCGTTGCACCCATCAATACCGCTGCTTCCATTAGTTTGCATGTAGTTCTAATCCGAACTCCCCGTATTAATATCGCTGCTCCCCGAACCATACACGTGTATCTTCTCAACATCTATTTTTACACCCGCATCATCCATCTTGCTTACAAAAATCGCATTTCTGCCAATGCAGAATGTGCGTAACACCAGAAGTGTTATAATCCTTCCACCTTGGCAAATTTCTTACTTGACTTTTATGGCCTTCCTATCATCCCCTAAGAAGAGATCACCACCATCATACTTCTCATACTAGTAGAACCACTCCCTATGGTGGGTGAAGTGAAAGGATGCACCTGAGCCAATCAAGCATGCCTCATGATCTATATGTGTATTCAAAGAAAAAGCCAAATACACATCCTCACCTTCATTCGAGGTGGTTTTTTCCTTTGTAGAAGGAGAATCATCAGATCCCTTTCCTTTCTCAGGAGATTTAGATTTGCAGTCCTTTTTGTTGTGCCCTTCCTTTCCGTATTTCCATCACACTTTTACATGCTTTCCTGGAGATTTACATCTCCCTCTAGATTTATATCTCCCACTCAAAAAAAATTTTTTTTTTTTGTTCAGGGACTTTCCTCGTACAGGTAAGGCATCTCCATTCTAGCCCTCCATATTTCTCCGTCTCATTTCCTCCAACAACAAGGTTGAGACCTTTTCATAAAAATTCAAGGTATTTGTATTGCTACCTATTGCAATAACCAGACTGTCCCACGAGTCTGGTAGAGAACACAACAAACTGATGCACTTATCTTCATCTGAGATTTTTGTTAGCCATCTATAATTTTTTCTGATATCAAAAGATGACTAAAATGATGATTTTAGATTTCTAGAAACAATATTTGAGAAACACTGTGAGTTCTAGAAATCTCACTGCCTTCATTATCCCAAGCTTAACTGTTTCACTCAAAATTTCATCTTTTTCCTTCTGCCTCATTGCTCCAAAATAACTTCATCTTTTGGTCCCGCTTTTTGACTCATTTTATCACTCCACTTGCAACCTCATTCATCCCCTTTTTCTCCTCTGAAACCCATTTTTCTTTCCCCTAAAAACCCTCATAAACACCCTTTATTCATCATTTTCATCTAAAAAGCCTTAAAAAATGTAAAATTCCCTTTTACATTGTTTAAAATCTAACTTTATAAGCCTATCGGACCTTTAAAACCTTATAAAAACTTTGTTTCTATAATAAAACCCACCTTTTTTTGTAATATTGGCATTAAGCCCCTTTCAGCCTAAAGCCTTGGCCCCCCTGCTCACATAAGACCACGACCTTTTGCCTATTCTTAGCCCCTTCCCCCATACAAACTACACCTCCGCCCCTTTTACTTTATACACCCTCGCAAACCTTATAATAAGCCTCCCTAACCTTTGAAAAATTAGAGTGGGCCCACCTTTCCCCATTCTGTCTTACCCTTTCATCAGGCCACATCTGTCGTTGATTTGGAACCCTGAACCTGATCCGATGGTGGTCATGTTCCTACCACTCATCCTGCATTATGTAATCTCGTACAACATGGCCCGCCCACTTCATCATACCCTGTCCCATCTTCCCACCTCCGAACCTCGTCTCTGCACTGCCTCCACTGGCCGATCTCGCTCCTCGAGATCTGACGGTCCAGATCTTATATCGCGTGGAAAATAACGCCGAAGGTTAAAACCCTCAACCTGGGCAAAATAGGTGGTATTCGCCTTGCCATGCGGCAATTGCCTAGTGGAATCGTGTCCAATTAACCTGAAACCACTTACCGCTCATCACCTGTGCGATAAACCACCCTGGTTTTCCGAAACTACCTTCTTCCTCCTCGTGCCAAAAATCAAATTCGTTCATCCCCGATTGAATCTCCCTATATTTCTCCTTTAGAACCATGTTCATGCGCCTCCTCCTTCCCTGCAACACACCTCCCGATAGCCCCAAACCCCAGAAAACATAGTTTTACCCCTCCCGCAGGTTTTTTAAACTAACAGTTTGTGTTTGTGCAGGTTTTTAATGGCGGAAAAAGGGCCCATAATGCCCTCCCACAGTCAATAAAAGACATCTATACCCTGGGTGACGATCCATGGGTCTTAAACCAAGATTAAGGAGATCAGAGACTTTTCTCAGGGTTTGACCGATGATGAAGCATGCTCATCGATCGATCAATAACCCTCTAGTGCAGAAAGAGCACATCCCTGCACAAAGGAAAAATACAGACACTCAAAGGGAATGGTGAAAGAAAATGAAGAACGGAAGGATTAAAAGGCTAATCCCAAATCAAATGATAAAACACAGAGGATTAGCCACAAAGACAATGATTAAAGGATGAAAGTCAAAGGTTTAAAAACAAAGCATGAATAAACAAACAGTCATAAAGTAGAATGAAGGATAAAGACAGTAAAGTAAACTATAAAAGCTAAATCAAGGTTCAAAAAGCTAAACAGAGTTTGATGGTTAAAACAAAGGTAGATCAACTCAAAGACAGCTTCGAATGACTCAAAAAAGAAGCAACTACTTCTCCAAAGACAAATTTTCCACCTACAGCATGTTTTCTTTCAATAAAGGCATCAGGCAGTTATTACACAGTCAGAGATATTTTGAAGCAGCTCAATAGTTATTACAAAGTTATTACAAATCCTTTAAAATCAAAAATTTCAACTAATATAACTCAAAAGTTAAGATAAAGTTGTTATTTCAGAGTAATTCTTTCAGATATTTTTGCCTTGGGCCTTGCATGGTCTCAAAGGTCAAAAATCATTAAGTCTGTAATAAATAACATTTAAACACCCTATTTTAGCAACACCTCCTCATTTGCATATAAATATTGCATGTGAGATTCATTTTAAATGTTGGTTACTTGATGGTTATTGGATTGATTTATGATGCTAAGCTAGTTGAGGAATGCTAGACTGAACTGAATAATGCTCTGAGTTGCAGAAAGCTCTTGTACATGGGGTATTGTAACTAGTTTGATCGTCAATAATACAAGCACGTTCATAGGATCCTTGAGTTATATCAATGGTGAAGTTTTTCTAAATTGTCATTGTTTTCTCTTATGTTTTCCATTATGTCCATCTTTCTCTGATAAATAAACAGAGGTTTTAGATTAGGATTTGTTGTTTCAACACCCTATTTCTGTAGGTTTTAACCCTGAACAGAAATGATCTACACACGAATCTTATAACAGAAAATAAACAATAGCAAGAGCATAAAACATAAAACAGATAAACACAGAAATTTTCCCCTGGTTCCCAAATCGGGATGACCAACTTGACTTTTCATTATATTCCTTTTTGTGTTACAACACACACACACACACACACACACACACACACACACACACACACACACACACACACACACACACACACACACACACACACACACACACACACACACACACACACACACACACACACATATATATATATATATATATATATATATATATATATATATATATATATATGTATGTCGAAGCATACATGAACCCTAATCCATTAACCCTGGATTAGAACATAATCATAGTTCCCTTGACTAGATCTACAAAAATACCAAGGGCCGAAAACCATCGTACCCCAAAATCATGTGCAAAACCATGGGCGCGGAATACCCACCGGAAATTAGTTGTGGAAAGAATATAACACATACCCAACATTCTCCCACTTGTTGTTTTCTTTCCGAAGGGGGCCACAGGAGAGCTTAGTCATTGGCCCAATTCTTCAACACCCATTGTTTCTCACAGACTTCGTCAATGCATCTGCAACATTCTTCAAAGTGTCCACCTTTACCAGCAACACCCTTTTAGCCTCAACCATATCTCTAACAAAGTGATATTGAACATCAATGTGCTTTGTCTTTGAATGATAGGCAGGGTTCTTAGCCAAGAAAATTGCACTTTGGCTATCACAGTCTATCCTTATAGCTTGTTGTACCAACCCCATACTTGAACACAATCTCTGCAACCAAATTGCTTCCTTGCTTGCATGAGTGGCTGCTATGTATTCTGCCTCTGTAGTTGAAAGAGCCACTATAGACTGTCTTTTACTCATCCAACTGACTGCGCCTCCAAATAGGCTAAACACATACTCACTTGTAGATCTTCTTTTGTCCAGATCTCCAGCCCAGTCTGCATCAACAAAACCATGAATGTCCAACATTCTTTCCAATCCTGGTCTTCCCTGGTAGCACAAGCCATAATCACTAGTGCCACGTAAATATCTGAAAACTCGCTTCACTGATGTCTATTTCTCCTTCCATGGGTTTGACATAAACCTGCTCAATACTCCCACTGCATGTGCAATGTCTGGTCTAGTACAAACCATTGCATACATCAAGCTACCCACTGCACTTGCATATGGAACATATGGAACATGGGAAATATCCTCCTCTTATTCTTGTCCCTTGGGACACTGTTCAGAAAACATCTTTACACCTACAGGAATCAGAAAATTCATCGGTTTACTATCTTGCATATTGAACCTCTGCAATATAGTCTCGACATACTTCCTTTGGTTTAACCAGAGCTTCCTCTTTTCCTCATCTCTCTTAATTTCCATGCCCAAAATATAGTTTGCAACACCAAGATCCTTCATGTCGAATTTGGAGAACAGTTGGGTCTTCAAATCTTGGATAATTTCTTTGTCATTTCCAATCAACAACATATCATCCTCATACAAGACCAAATAAATAACACGGTCACCAATTAATTTAAAACAAACACAATGATCCTCCTTGCTTCTGGTGAAGCCAAGTCCCCCTATATAGGTATCAGATTTCAGATACCACATCCTTGGTGATTGTTTTAACCCATAGAGAGACTTCTTTAACCTGCATACGAGTTCTTTCTTCCCCTTCACCATAAATGCTTCAGGTTGTTTCATGTAGATATCCTCTTCCAGATCCCCGTGAAGAAAGATTGTCTTCATATCCATCTGTTCTACCTCAAAATCAAATGTAGCAACAACAAATAAAAGTAATCTAATAGAAGTAACTTTGGCAACAGGAGAAAAAATATCACCAAAATCAATTCCCGGCACCTAGGAATAACCTTTTGCTACCAACTGAGCTTTATATTTCTCCGCCTTGCCTTCTACATTCATCTTCTTCTTAAACACCCATTTGCTCCCGATGGGCTTCCTTCCAGCCGACAACTCCACCAGATCCCATGCCTCATTTTTATGCAAGGATGACATTTCATCAACTATGGCCTCCTTCCATAGTTTTCCATCCTCTGAATCTACTGCCTCCCTGACAATTCTGGGATCATCATCAGTTATAGTTAAGGAAAATTTTGAATAGAAATCAGATGGACTATACCTTTCTGGTTGTCTTCTTTCTCGAGCTGATCTTCTCACAGCTGGAGTTTGTGTATCTTCCCCTTTGGAGTCTTCTTCTGTTGTAGAGTCTGATTCATCCTCCTTTAGCTCAAACTCTATCTTCTCAGGTTCCTTTGGTATGACTTCATTTTTAACAACATCTTTCACCTCTCTAAACACCAAATCTCGGTTGTACATAACCTTCCTTGTTTCTGGGTTCCAAAGCTTGTAACCTTTTAAACCATCCTTATACCCAATAAAGATGCACCTTTCAGATTTATTATCAAACTTGGTCCTTTTCTGCTTTGGAACATGTACATATGCATCACATCCAAATACCCTTAGATGTGAAAGAGATGGTTTCTTACCAGTCCATACCTCAAATTCCTTCTTGCATAACTCCCCACCATTATCTGTCCTCAACGCCTTTATCTTCTTCTCTGTCTGGTTTTCCACCAGAGCCTTAAATTCTTTAAATCTGTCAAAGAATTCAAATTTCTTCCTCAAGAAATATATCCATGTATTCCTTGAGAAGTCATCTATGAATGAAACATTGTACACAGACTTTCCCAGTGAAGGAACTGACACAGTTCCAAACACATCGCTGTGCACAAGTTCTAATATCTTGTTCGCCCTCTTAGCACTAGAAGGAAAACTCACCCGATTCTGCTTCCCATATACACAATGTTCACAGAAATCAAAAACCAGAGTGCAGTTAGACATACCTTCTATCATACCATTTCTATGCAGTATCTGAAGGCCCTTCTCTCCAATATGTCCAAGCCTTTGATGCCATAGCATGGTCTTTTCTCCAGAGACAGCTAGCCTTTCTGCTCCACTTTCAAGAACCATAGAACTGTTACACCCATCAATAACAGTGCTACCTTGTAGCTTGTACAGAGTTCCAGTCTGAACTCCCCGCATTAATACCAGTGCTCCCCGAACCATCTTGCAGGCATCTTTCTCGAACACTGTTTTTACACCTGCATCATCCATCTTGCTTACAAAAATCAGATTTATGGCCATTGCAGGAATATGCAGAACACCAGGAAGTGTTCTAATCCTTCCACCTTGTAGCTTTAGCTTGACCTTTCCACGTCCGACGATTCTAGCCTTCCTATCATCCCCTAGGAAGACATCACCACCATCATATTTCTCATACTCACAAAACCATGAAAGGACGCACCTGAGTCAATCAACCATGACTCATGATCTACATGTGTATTTGAAGAAGAAGCCAAATACACATCCCTACCTTCATCCGAGGTGGTTTTTGCCTCTGCAGAAGGAGCATCATCAGATCCCTTTCCTTTCTCAGGAGCTTTAGATCTGCAGTCCTTTTTGTAGTGTCCTTCCTTTTCGCATTTCCAGCACACCTTTACAAACTTTCCAGGAGATTTAGATCTCCCTCTAGATTTAGATCTCCCACTCGAAACCTTATTCTTGTTTCTGTTTTGGGACCTCCTCATACAGATAAGGCATCTCCATTTTGACCCTCCATATTTCTCCGTCTCATTTCCTCTGACAACAAGGCTGAGACAATGTCATCAAAATTCAAGGTAGTTGTATTGCTACCTATTGCAATAACCAGACTGTCCCACGAGTCTGGTAGAGAACACAACAAACTGATGCACTTATCTTCATCTGAGATTTTAATATCAACAGATGACAGTTGACTTACCACAGTATTGAAGGCGTTCATATGCTCTGTCACCGAGTCTCCATCCTTCATCCTCAGGTTATACAGCTTTTCCGCAGGAACAACTTATTCACCAGAGAATTAGATTGGTACAAAGTCCCCAGTTTTTCCCACAAATTCTTCGTCGTAGCTTCCCCAGATACATTCAACAATACTGAATCTGAGACACACAACCGTATTGTGCTCTTAGCCTTTCGATCCAGTTTCTTCCAGTCTTCATCTAACATTGTTGTTGGTTTAGTACCTAGATCTACCGCGATCCACTGATCTTTATCCACCAGCAGATCCTCCATATTGAGCTTCCATAACTCAAAACTCTGACCATTAAATTTCTCGATCTCTATCTTCCCGCCGCTCGCCATCTTCTTTCACCACAAGAATCGATCCCGCAGATCTCCCACTGAACAGGGTCTACCTCAGGCCCGAGCAAAAAACCTTCAGCAGCAAAGGCATTCCCTTGAAGCCGAAACAGCTTTGATACCAAATGTAGGTTTTAACCCTGAACATAAATTATCTACACACAAATCTTATAACAGAAAATAAACAATAGCGAGAGCATAAAACATAAAACAGATAAACACAGAGATTTTCCCCTGGATCCCAAATCGGGACGACCAGCTTGATTTTTCATTATATTCCTTTTAGTGTTACAACACATATATATAAATTTTGAAGCATACATGAACCCTAATCCATTAACCTTGGATTAGAACATAACCGTAGTTCCCTTGATCGGATCTACAAAAATACCAGGGGCCGAAAACCATCGTACCCCAAAACCATGTGCAAAACCATGCACAAAACCATAGGCGCGGACTACCCACCGGAAATTAGTTGTGGAAAGAATATAACACATACCCAACAATTTCTGTCTGTATTCTTTATATTTATGTTTTCTTCTGCAAGGTTTGATTGGAAGATTCTTAATTGCCTTCTAGTTATATCTAGCTTGTTGTCTTGGGAATGATTCAATAGAGTGAAACCAAGGAAATTGTGGTGAACCCATGTTCCTTTGAGTAAGACTTGAGATATTGTTTTTAAGACCTTTCTTTAAAGTACACTTACTAAAGTCTAAAACCAGAGAGGTTTATGGTATGCCCTGCCCTCTAGTCTGCCTTGAAATGTTGCTTTGAGGAGTCTTTTGGGAGTGAGTCAAAAGCAGATTAGATTATTTATGTTTGATCGTAGACCACTCTCACTGTTATCTTATATGTTTTCTTTATCTAAAATTAGTTCTTGAATTACTGGATTGTTGTCTTAGAGGTTTGCTTATTAAATTTTGTCCAAAGAAGACTATGGTTTGCCTTGTCCTTTGGTTGGCTCCAAACAGTTACCTTAAAAGACTTTTCTTGTTTAAGTAGAGCTAGAATATTCTTAACATGACCATAGCTTTGTTGCCTTCACAACTTATTATTGTTTCATATCACAACCTAATCTAAAGAATCCATTTGGTATAGTTAGCTTGCCCTATGAATACCCTTGCAAAGTTGATGAACAATTAAATCCTTTTATGACTCCATAGCCCAATGGATTAATGTTTTCTCACGGTCTATTTGTTCAGCTGAAACATTCCCTCAATCAGTCACATCATTGATCCTTCAATCTATCAATTAATCAAACCAAAGACAACAAGTCCTTAGAACTTCATAACTAGCCTAAAATCTTAAACAAAGAGCACAAAGATATATCAATTGAAAAAACCTTTATAGAGAGATCCCTCTCTTAATCCAAGAAGGCTAGGTCCTAGGATTCCAAATTGGTTCTGATGTGGCCCCTGTGGTGTTTGTTCTTGCCACTCTTGCAAATTACAGGGAGCCAACATAGTGGCGACCATAATTGGGAACATACTGAGTAATAAACATTTTAGATTCACTCAAAACTCAGAAAACCTCATTAGTTTAAGATGAATCAAGTATTGTCTAAGAATGGTTTATGATTAATGATGGTGGACAACAGTCAGTCATAAACAAGTAAAAATCCTCCACCTGGTGACTCCATTGATTTTCCATTGATTCCACTGGGAAACTTATTAGACCATCAAAACATTAAACAATACCCAGTCAAGAAATACTTTGTGGATTAGGTATCTCTTTCACAGTTTGGTTTGTATCCTGAGACTATTATATCTCTAAACCTTTCTAATTTCTTGGATCTAAATCCTGGCTTCCAGAAATATTCATACCAGATCCTATCCTGACCCGAATCCTGCTTCTATAGTTGACAATCATGAAATCATTCTTAGGAAATATCCTAGATCCAAAGACTCAGTTGTTAGCAGATCAATCCACAGAGCAAGTTCTATCCCTGAAAACCTTATACCCTTGCAAAATACCCAAGTTGACTTACCCCATTTAATAAAATTATCCAGAACCAAGTCACAAAGTAGTATAGACCAAATAAACCTTGAGCCTGTAAACTCACAACAGAGTAATAATAGAAAATCCTCCCCTTCCACTTCTCCTGATTTCCATTTTCTCCAAAAATTTGGCTTCTCTCATCCTAAATCTGCTCAAAATCACTTCGCTGGTCCAAGTACTTCAGCTACACCCACCTATACATCCATTGTTCAAACCACTCCACTTCATCACCTTCCTCCACTTGTTAATCCTCCATTGTTTCCACAAGCTCATATCATGGCAACATGGTATACTCCCTTAGTCCTTCCTTTACCTCTAGTTTCTCTACCACAGGACTATCAGTCCAAGATTCCATTATATGATGCCAATAGTTCTACTACAGCTCAACAACATGAGGATATAATGAATGACTGCTTTGACAGACAAGAAATAGATGATGAAATTGTTAAACTTAGAATGTATGCTCAAAGCTTAGGGGGAGAAACAAGAAAATGGTTCAAAGTTTTAACCCCTAATAGTATTAATGATCTCCCTGCTTTTCATCAACTATTCCTAAACAAATGGGAATTCAAGCGAAATCTCCTTCAAATCCTATCATAATACAATGACCTTAAAATAAATGTTGGAGAGAGTGTCCAAGATTATTGCACTAGATTCAATAGTGTTTATAATGCACTCCCTCCACAAATGAAACCCCCACAAGGCTTAGCCTTAATGAAGTTTCCTGAAGGTTTTGACCCAGACGTGTGTTATCAATTAAGGGAGAGAGAACCCCTCACATTAGAAGATATGCAGAAATGGGCAGTAAGTGTAGAAGCTAATATAAATGCCAGAAGGGCTAGATTGAAAGCAGAGAAAAACATTACCTACAAAGATGAAGTTGGACCCTCCACATCACATTCCAAAATTGATAGTTTGGTTAGAACCATGGAAAGGATGATGGAGAGAATAACCATGAATGAGAAAGCTTATCCTAAAGAGAGCCAAATAGCGCCTCAAAATAAAAATCAAAATCAGAACCAAAAATTTAGAAGGAATCCCCCTCAAATTAGACAAAGAGGCCCTGATCAACAAATAAGACCTCCTTTCCAACAAAACTATGCTATTGAAGATGAGGGAGTGATTGGAGAAACATAGGAAAATCATATAAACTTGATGGGAATAAACAATGAGGACACTGTCTTCCTCACTGAAGAAGAATAAGGCATATTTACACCCTATGATGAAGAGAGCCTAGAATTTGAAGATTACAAACAAGGCTTTGAAAATGCTATAATGGAAGTGCACAAACAATATGACCTTAGGAGTAAAAAGAGTCAAGACACTCCCAAAAATAAAACTTCTGAAATTTTTGCTAGAAACAATTCTGAAAACATTTCTAAAAAGACAGCAGAAAACAACAAAAAAGTGGCTGAAATTTGTGATAGAAACAAAGGAATAAATAGTCAAATCAAGGAAAAACATAGTGGTGAACAAAGTAGCACTAGCAACTTAGCTAATGCTCCTAGTAAAACTATTTTAACTGCTGTTCATAATAAAATCAGCAAGTTGAATTTTTTGAGAGAACAGTGACTAAGAAGGATGATCTAAACATTTCGAAAGCTCAGATACCTTTCAGCATACAGAGTGAAATTGCCAAAATCAAGATTCCTATCCCTCTTACTGAATTAGTCACCCAAGATGTATATAAAACCCAACTTTTAAGAACTTTGAACATAGGAGAACAAACTGATTCTGTTAATGTAACTGATGATAACCCTGAGCTTCTGTTTGGACCAGAAGTAGAAGGGAAATTTCAAGAAGGAGGTGTTCCTCCCTTTTATATTAGTCTAAACATCCATAAGATTTTTCACAATGACATGCTTAACTCAGGAGCCTCCCACAACCTTATGCCTAAAGTAGTGATGGAGATACTTGGCCTTGAGATAACTAGACATTACAAAGATTTATACTCCTTTGATTCCAACAGAGTTAAATGTCTAGGCCTGATCAAAGATTTATGTGTCAAATTAGCACAAATACCAGCCAAGAGCTTAGTGATGGACATTGTAGTGGCTGATATACCTCCTAAATATGGCATGCTCCTTTCGAGGTCATGGGGTGCTAAACTCCAAGGTACCCTACAAATGGATATGACTTATGCAACCATCCCTATTTTTAGTCAACCAAGAAGACTATATAGGGAAACACACATGAAATACATGGTTAGTGGTCAAGAAAAACCAGACAACTCCCCTCTTTACTATATTCACACAGACCTTGACTCATTCATTCTTTACAATGATGAAAATCTTAATGAGCAAGAAGAAGGAGATAAAAAAACCAGCAATAGAAAAAGAGGAAAGGAAGGAGGAGCAGCTAAAATAGTTTGCTAACTCAAAACATCACAGCAAACATAATGAAGATTATAGGAAACAAACCAACCATCAACATAGGGCTGATCATGACAAACAAGATAAAACTCAGCATAGTGAAAACTTTGAGGAACAGAGTAAAAATGAACATAATACAGATCCTAAAAAACAGCATAGTGATAGCCATAATAAACACGAAAAAGAGGACATAAACAAATTTAATAACAAATCTGAAATTGAACCTCTTTGGAGTATGAGTTTTGATGGGTCTTGTAGCAAAACTGGTTCAGGAGCAGGCATATGGGTACATAATACAGAAAATAATCATGATGAGGGCCATTCATACAAACCAAACTTTCAATGCACAAATAACATAGCTGAATATGAGGTTGTCCTCTTAGGACTGCAATTATTGAAAAAACTAGGAGCCAAGAGGATCACTGTTCATGGAGACTCGGAACTGATTATTAAATAAGTAATTGGATAATATACTGCCAAGCATCCAAGATTACAAGCATATAGAGATGATGTTGTTGACCTCTTGAAAACATTCACATAATATGAGCTTAACTTTGTCCCTAGAAACCAAAACATTCTTGCCAATGGTTTAGCATTTGCTGCTAGTACATGTCAAAAACCTTATGAGAGAAAACAATACATAGTCCAAGTTAAATATAAACCAGCACTCCCTGATAATATCAAATATTGGAAAGTCTTTGAAGGAGATAAACAGATAGAGGACTTCCTACAATCCAGAAATGGGTTTGAAATGACCAATTCAAACTCAAACTATGAAGAATATTGTCCTACTAAGGAACAAACTTATGAAGAAGAAACTCCTAACATTGCTGATATAAATATGTTAACTAAAGAACACCCACAGAAAACAAAACTGAGCACCAATTTAGAACAAGAATATTTTGAAGTACTGCAGTCTAACACTGATAACTTGCCAAAGAGACTGGTACCTCTAGAAGCATTGTTTGACTTTAATGGTGTTGCCAAAAAGCCAAAAATGGAACCCACTGAAACTGAAATAGAAGAGTGCAATATAGGCTGTAAAGAAAAGCCCAAGATGATTAAATTATCCAAAACACTGCTAGCTCATATAAAACTGAAATACCTTGATATTTTCAGAGAATTTTCTGATGTTTTTGCTTGGAGTTATGAAGACTTAAAATCATATGATACAGAGATCATTCAGCATAAGATACCCCTCAAAGAAAACCATAAACCTTTTAGACAAAAATTGCACAGAATAAACCCTATGCAGTTACCTCTGGTTGAGAAAGAAATCAAGAAAATGTATGATGCTGGAATCATAATCCCGGTGAGATACTCAGAATAGGTGTCCAATCTTGTATTTGTGAGGAAGAAAACAAGAGAAATAAGGCTTTGTGTATACATTAGGAACTTGAACAAAGCCTTTTTAAAGGACAACTACCCCTTGCCTAAGATGGATCATATCTTACAAAGGGTAGTGGGTTCTAAGAGAATTTCTTTGCTAGATGGCTTTTCAGGATACAACCAAGTGCTGGTACTTCCTGATGATCAACTTAAGATAACTTTCACTACACCTTGGGGCACTTTCATGTATGTGAAAATGCCCATTGATTTAATGATTGTTGGTGCCACATTCCAAAGAGCCATGGATATTTGTTTCTCGGAAGAGATAGGCTTATTCATTGTAATATATTTAGATGACATCATAGTCTATTAAAAAAAAGATGAAGAACACCTTGTTCACTTAAGAAAAGTCTTTGAGAAATGTAGAAAGTATGGTCTATCCTTAAAACCCAAGAAAACTCTATTTGGCCTCCAAGAAGGAAAACTTCTAGGCCATATTATACCAGAAGAAGGGATCAAGATAGACCCAAAAAGGATTGAAGGAATATCACAAATTAATCATCCTAGAAATATCAAAGAACTGTAATCTTTCATTGGAAAGATTAATTTCTTAAGAAGGTTCATACCAAACCTTGCTGAACTCCTTAGAAACATAACAAACATGTTAAAAAGGGAAACAAGAGTTAAATGGACCATTGAAGAAAAGCAATCCTTTGAACTGGTTAAACAAGCACTCACCCAAACACCAGTCCTAAGCACTCCTAATTTTGATAAAGATTTCTTCATTTTCTCCTTTGCATCAGAACACACAGTGGTTGTTGTCCTACTTCATAAAAACATAAAAGGACAAGAACAACCCATTGCATTTTTCATCCAGGCATTAAGAGATGCACCCCTGAAATACAACATAATGTAAAAACAGGCTTTTGCCTTGATCAAGGCCTTGAAAGATTTCAAAGCTTACATTTTACACTCACACATAATTGCATTTGTCCCACACACAGTTGTCAAAGACATTTTAACACAAGATCCCGATAGCAAAAGAGGAAAGTGGATTGTTGTCATATTAGAACATGACTTAGAAATCAGACCCACTAAACTGATCAAAGGAAAAGGACTTGCAAAACTTATGGCTGAACCAAATATCAAAGCCATAGATATGAATATGGTTGATGTTTTAGAAGAACAAGAAGAATGCACAACCCATCATGTTGAAGAAGTATTGCTGAATTCACTTTGGTATGCTGATATTTTATATGTGCTTTTCTATCTTAATGTTCCTCCTGGTTTATCTAAGACAAAGGCAAGATTCTTGAAGTTAAAAGTTGTAAATTACTGCATTATGGATAAATGGTTATATTGGAAAAATGATAGTGGTGTATTGCTTAAATGTTTGCCTGAGAATGATGCAGAGAAGATCAAGCATGTGTTTCATGAAGGGGAATGTGGAGGCCACCTCTATTGGAAAACAACTGTCAACAAAATCCTTAGATTTGGTTATTATGGGCCCACCCTCTTCCAAGACATCCATAAATTGATAGTTTCCTACCACAAGTGTCAAATCTTTGAAGGCAAAAGAAAACTCTTACCCTTACCTTCGCATCCTATTTCTATTGAAGCTCATTTTCAAGAGTGGGGCCTAGACTTCATTGGGGAAATTCATCCTTCTTCATCTGCCTAACATAAGTGGATCCTAACAGCAACTGATTACTTTACAAAATGGATAGAGGGCATCCCCTCTAGAACTGGCACTGATCTAGTCATCATTAAATTCCTTGAAAACCATATTTTTTCTAGATTTGGTTATCCTAGAAAGATTATCACTGACAATGCTGTTGCATTTAGATCCAAGAGGATGGTAGACTTTTTCCACAAATATCAGATCACATTGGGTCATTCCACACCTTATTACCCTCAAGGTAATGGGTTGGCAGAATCCTCAAACAAAAGTTTGGTGAACATCATCAAGAAATTGCTGGAAGGAAATCAAAAATCATGGCACATCAAGATAGTACATGCTTTATGGGCAGACAGGTTAACATGTAAGAAATCAATTGGAATGTCTCCCTATCAGCGAGTTTATGGAGAAAATGCAATTTTTCCAACAAGACTAGGAGTGCCAGTCATGAAGTTGATCCAAGAAGCACAATCCGAAGAAGATGACATGATAAGAAGGATAAATCAAACTATACAGCTGCAGCAAACCAAAGAGGAAGTCTACAATAGAACACAACTAGTGCAAGAAAAAATCAAGAAGCTATTTGACAAAAGGACAAAAGAAAATGATTTCAACATTGGTGACAAAGTGCTTAAATGGGACTCAAGGAGAGAAGACAAGGGAAAGCATGCTAAGTTTGAAAATCTGTGGAAAGGTCCCTACATCATCCATTCTGCCAGAGGCAACAATGTATTTTTCTTACAGGAGATGGATGGAACAGAACTTTTTGGAGGTCCTGTCAATGACAAGATGCTCAAACATTATTTCCATTAATGATGCCAAGTTTAAAACTTTATCCATTGTATATAAAAAAATTTTGAAAAAAGGATCAGAGAAAAATAAATGCAAAAATAGAAAAATAAAGAAAAAGAGGGCAGAAAAAAGAAAAGGTACAACCCCATACCAAAAAAGAGTAAGTTCTGAAAGTATGTAAGTCCAAATGCCACTACTTGAGGAGAGAAGCCTTATTTAGTCATACAGCCTAATCATGACTAAATGAGTTTTGAATTTCTGTTGATGGGTTAGTGAATGAAGATTTGCCAAATTGTCTAAACTTGGCTTATCAGTAGATTAGGTTAGGTTAGAAAAAGAAATTGGTTCCAAAGCTCAAAATCTAAACCAAGAAAGGAAGAGAGGGATATAAAAAGCAAATTCCATATTTTAGCACTCAAAATTTTGTGTTAAATTTCCGCAAAATAAATTTTGTATGCAAACTTGTACAAAGTATCACTGCTCATAACAAATCAGACTGTCCAATCCTGATTTGGTTATGATTTCAATTTTTTGTTTTAGATTAAAGAATGAAAATCTATCAAACAGTTTAATCTTGACAGATAGTCAAAATAGGTAGAGAAATAAATGAGTTCATTAGCTTAATCTGAACTCTTGGATGATATAAGTGTAGAATTTGTTTAGTTTCTTGTTTTCAAAAGAAAATGATGTCAAGGGTTGGCTAATTCAAATACACCCAATGAAGAAAAAACGTTAGAACAAGTATGATGGGTTGGTAGAAGTTGAGTTGGAATTAATCATGTCATAATTCAGATGCCGAAAGACCACCTCTTCAAAGCAACAAGTCGTCAAGTTTTAAGGAGTTCTGTCAAAATGCAAATCAAGAAACTGGTCTACTTCTTCCAGAGATTTGATCTTTGAGGTTCTTGACGCCTCCTAAAGGAGCTACCCTCCCCAATTGGAGCCACTGTTAGCCATCTATAATTTTTGTTGATATCAAAAGATGACTAAAATGATGAATTTATATTTCTAGAAACAATATTTGAGAAACACTGTGAGTTCTAGAAATCTCACTGCCTTCATTATCCCAAGCTTAACTGTTTCACTCAAAATTTCATATTTTGCCTTCTCAAAAAGTCTGCCCTGCTGCTTCAAAAAGACTTCATCTTTTGGTCCTGTTTGACTCATTTTATCACTCCACTTGCACCCTCATTCATTCCCTTTTCCCCTCTGAAAACCCATTCTTCTTTCCCTTAAAAAACCCTTATAAACCCCCATTATTCATCATTTTCCTCTAAATATCCTTAAACAATGTAAACATTCCCTTTTACATTGTTTAAATTTAACTTTCTAAGCCTATCGGACCTTTAAAAACCTTATAAAACCTCTGTTTTTGTAAAAAACCCACCCTTTTTGGTAAATATTGGCCTTAAGCCCCTTTCGGCCTAAAGCCTTGGCCCCCTGCAAGCATAATACCATGACCCTCCACCTATTCTTAGCCCCTTCTCCCATACAAACTACACCTCCTCCCCTTTTACTTTATACACCCCGCCAACCTTATAATAAGCCTCCCCTAACCTTTTAAAAATTAGAGTGGGCCCGCCTTTCCTCATTTCGTCTTACCCTTTCACCCGGCCACATCCGTCGTTGATCTGGAACCTTGAATCTGATCCGACGGCGGTCGTGTCCCTACCATTCATCCCTCATTATGTAACCCCACACAATATGACAAATCCGCCCACGTCATCATGCCTGGGTCCCATCTTCCCAAACCTACACTTTGCTCCCGGACTTTGTCCGCACCGTCGATCTCGCTCCTCGAGATCTGAAGGTCCAGATCCTATATCCCGCGGAAAATAGTGTTGAAGGTTAAAACCCTCAACCTATGCGAAATAGGTGGTATTCGCCTTGCCACGCGACAATCGCTTAGTGGAATCGCGTCCAATTGACCCGAAACCACTTACCGCTCATCACCCGCGCGATAAACCACCCTGGTTTTCCGAAACCGCCTTTTTCCTCCTCGCGCCAAAAATCAAATTTTTTCATCCCCGATTGAATTTCCCTGGATACCGCCTTCGGAACCATGCTCATGCGCCTCCTCCTCCTTTGCAACACACCTCCCGACAACCCCAAACCCCAGAAAACTCAGTTTTACCCCTCCCGCAGGTTTTTTAAACTAACATTTTGTGTTTGTGTAGGTTTTTAATGGCGGAAAAAGGGCCCACAATGCCCTCCTAGAGTCAGTAAAATACATTTAGACCCTAGGTGACGATCCATGGATCTTAAACCAAGATTAAGGATATCAGAGACTTTTCTCAGGGTTTGACTGATGATGAAGCATGCTCATCGATCGATCAATAATCGTCTAGCACACAAAGAGCACATCCCTGCACAAAGGAAAAATACAAACAGTCAAAGGAATGGTGAAAGAAAATGAAGAACAGAAGGATTAAAAGGCTAATCCCAAATCAAATGATAAAACATAAAGGTTTAGCCACAAAGACAATGATCAAAGGATGAAAGTCAAAGGTTTCAAAGCAAAGCATGAATAAACAAATAGTCATAAAGCAGAATGAAGGATAAAGACAGTAGAGCATATTATAAAAGCTAAATCAAGGTTCAAAAGGCCTAAACAGAGTTTGATGGTTAAAACAAAGGCAGATCAACCCAAAGACAACTTCGAATGACTCAAAAAAGAATCAATTACTTCTCCAAAGACAAATTTACCACCTATAGCATGTTTTCTTTCAATAAAGGCATCAGGAAGTTATTACACAGTCAGAGATATTTTGGAGCAGCTCAATAGTTATTAGAAAGCCTTTAAATTCAAAAATTTCAACTAAAATAACTCAAAAGTTAAGATAAAGTTATTATTTCAAAGTAACTCTTTCAGATATTTTTGCCTTGGGCCTTGCATGGTCTCAAAGGTCAAAAATCATTAACTCTGTAATAAATAACATTTAAACACCCTAGTTTAGCAGCACCTCCTCATTTGCATATAAATATTGCATGTGAGCTTCATTTTAAATGTTGCTTACTTGATGGTTATTGGACTGATTTCTACTACTAAGCTAGTTGAGGAATGCTAGACTAAACTGAAGAATGCTCTTGGTTGTAGAGAGCTATTGTACATGGGGTATTGTAACTGGTTTGATCATCAATAATACAAGCACGTTCACAAGATCCTTGAGCTATATCAATGGTGAAGTTTTTCTAAATTGTCATTGTTTTCTCTTATGTTTTCCATTATGTCCATCTTTCTCTGATAAAGAAACAGAGGTTTTAGATTAGGATTTGTTGTTTCAACACCCTATTTCTGTCTGTATTATTTATATTTATGTTTTCTTCTGCAAGGTTTGATTGGAATATTCTTAATTTCCTTCTAGTTATATCTAGCTTGTTGTCTTGGGAATGATTCAATAGAGTGAAACCAAGGAAATTGTGGTGAACCCATGTTCCTTTGAGTAAGACTTGAGATATTGTTTTTAAGACCTTTCTTTAAAGCACACTTACTAAAGTATAAAACCAGAGAGGTTTATGGTATGCCTTGCCCTCTGGTTTGCCTTGAAATGTTTCTTTGAGGAGTCTTTTGGGAGTTAGTCAAAATCAGATTAGATTATTTCTATTTGATCTTAGACCATTCTCATTGTTATCTTATATGTTTTCTTTATCTGAAAGTAGTTCTTGAAATACTAGATTGTTGTCTTAGAGGTTTTCTTATCAAAGTTTGTCCAAATAAGTCTATGGTTTGCCCTATCCTTTGGCTGGCTCCAAACAGTTACCTTAAAAGGCTTTTCTTGTCTAAGTAGAGCTAGAAGATTCTTAACATGACTATAGCTTTGCTGCCTTGACAAATTATTATTGTTTCGTATCACAACCTAATCCAAAGAATCCATTTGGTATAGTTAGCTTGCCCTATGAATACCCTTGTAGAGTTGATGAACAATTAAATCCTTTTATGACTCCATAGCCCAATGGATTAATGTTTTCTCATAGTCTATTTGTTCAACTGAAACATTCCCTCAATCAGTCACACCATTGATCCTTCAATCTATCAATTAATCCAACCAAAAACAACAAGTCCTTAGAAATTCATAACTAGCCTAAAATCTTAAACAAAGAGCACAAAGATATATCAATTGAAAACACCTTTATAGAGAGATCCCTCTTTGAATCCTGGAAGGCCAGGTCCTAGGATTCCAAAGTGGTTCTGATGTGGCCCCTGCAGTGTTTGTTCTTTCCACTCTTGCAAATTACAGGGAGCCAACAATTTTAATATCAATAGAGGACAGCTAACTTACCACAGTATTGAAGGCATTCAGATGCTCTGTCACCGAGTCTCCATCCTTCATCCTCGAGTTATACATCTTTTTCCGCAGGAACAATCTATTCACCAGAGACTTAGATTGGTACAAAGTCCCAAGTTTGTCCCACAAATTCTTCGTCATAGATTCCCCAGATACATTCAACAATACCGAATCTAAGGCACACAACCGTATTGTGCCCTTTGCCTTCCGATCCAACTTTTTCCAGTCTTCATCTAACATTGTTGTTGGTTTAGTACCTAGATCTACCGCGATCCACTGGTCTTTATCCACCAACAGATCCTCCATCTTGAGCTTCCACAACTCAAAACTCTGACCATTAAATTTCTCACTCTCTATCTTTCCACTGCTCGCCATCTTCTTTCACCGCAAGAATCGATTCTGCAAATCTCCCATTGAACAGGGTCTACCACAGGCCCGAGCAAAAAACCCCTCAGCAGCAAAGGCATCCCCTTGAAGCCGAAATTGCTCCGATACCAAATTTAGGTTTTAACCTTGTATTGAAATTATCTGCAAAAAAATCTTTAAAACATAAAATAAACAATAGCGAGAGCATAAAACATAAAACAGATATACACAAATATTTTCCCCTGGATCCCAGATTGGGACAACCAGCTTGATTTTTCATTATATTCATTTTAGTGTATCAACACATATATATATACATGTTGAAGCATACATAAACCCCAATCCATTAACCCTGGATTAGAACATAATTGTAGTTCCCTTGACTGGATCTACAAAATACCAGGGGTCGAAAACCGTCATGCCCCAAAACCATGGGCGGATCGCCTGCAGCTTGAGGTCAAAAATTCTCCGGGGCCACTGCCGGGCTCCGGCGGGGGGGATGCTGCCCCCACGCTGACCCCCTGTATGCCAAGTGCAACGTCACCAATGGAGTCTATCCCCGCCCCCCCCCCCCTCGCACATGACTAGTCGTGGAAATAATATAACACATACCCAACAGTTTGTGAGTTGGCAAGCTCATTTTTTTTATTTAAACCTAAGAGAATGACACAAGAAAGATGATTGAGTTCTTAATGCATTAGATAAGAAAAAGACAATCATTTGTAATGTGAGATCATTGTCATATCTTTTACAAATAATAATATCTAGATATAATATGCTTGATTAGATTATTGTTTTGATAGAGTATGTATTGTAGTGTATGTTAAAATCTATTTAATATGGCATAACCATACCTAATACTTGATTAATAATGGTATTTTTGGTGTTCATGGACAACCCTATTGGATTTTAGAAAGATATGTATATATATATATATATATATATATATATATATATCCAACAACTATAATAGAACTTCGGGCCAAGTTAATCCAAGAGGGGGAGTATGTAGTGTCCCACCTTGGCAAGGTTAGTTTTGTGATACTTAGAGAGGGTGATTTTGATATAATGATGTAAGATTATGCATGGCAGACTTATGCACATGATTATATGCTATAGACCTATTTTGGCTCACCTGGTTGCTACGTGCTTATGATAATATCTATGGTTGTGTGTATAATAATTGATTTTGTTTAAGAGCATATCATTGATGTTTTATCTTTTGGTATCCTAGTTTGGACATAGGTGTATGCCATGGATGGTGATCTGGGATTGAGACACATAGATACATGGATGATCATGGTTATGTGGAACATATGGTTAATTATAATTTATGGATGACACATGATTTGTATGATTATATATGCATAATCTTGTACTAAGCAGGATGTGGTAGGGGGCATGGTTATTTGCAAACAAGAATGCTGAAATTATAAATTATTGTGGAAGTCATGATACATGACGTGTATGATTATATATGATTAATCTTGTATTGAGCAGCATGTGACAGCGGACGTGGTTATTTGCAAACAAGGATGTTCAAATTATAAATGGTTGTGGAAGTCATGAACCAAAATAACTGTGGAAGTCTTGCACAATTTTTGGTAAAAAGTGAATAAGTTAATTATGAAATTCATTTGATTCCTTTGATCTGTGAGATTGTGATGTGTGCAGGTCTTGGAACAAAGCCTTACCAATGAACCATCAGATGGGTATGAGCTCACAATCAGTATCTTAAGGTGAAGCGTGGAGTTTCAAAGCAGAGTAGATGGGAAGCCATGGAAATTAGGGCACAGAGTCCTAAATCCATGAAATATAAAAACGTGGAGTCTTGGATCTATAATAAATAGACTAGGGCGCAGAGTCCTAGATCCATGAAAGATAAAGACGTGGAGTCTTGTATCTATAATAAAATGATTGGGACGTGGAGTCCTAAATATTTAAAACATCAAGGTGTGGAACCATGGATCCTTGGAGTAGATAAGGGCATGGAGTCCTCAATCTACTAAGGCACGAAGATATATGCTATAGGGATGCAAAATCCCTATTCTATGGAAGAAAAATACCACTCGTGAGCAATTCAAGGATGAATTTCCTTAATAAAATATCATTTCTGACAATGCTAGAGTGACTTTCTAAAAATAGAAAGTCATGTCATGTCTAGCATCTCAAGTATGACTTTCCAAAAATAGTAAATCACCTTCACTCAATGGGTAATCAAATATACTTGAAGAAAAATCACTTAACTTATCATTAATCAATATGAATAGTTCAAACTCAACTTAATCCTCAATATTATTAATATTACTATTATCTTTTATGAGACTATGATATTATTATTAAAAGGGAATTACAAGTCTCTTTCATCTCCTCAATCACTTCACACCTCTCTCCTTGATGATTATCACAACTCTATGTAACTCTCTCTCTCTCTCTCTCTCTTTTATTAATACATTACACTCTATTTTATGCACTCATCAAAGAATGACATATTCCTCTTACACTCATGAAAGACATGTCATAATTTATTTCTCTTACACTCTCTTTAATGCATATGTTACACTCTCCTTAAATAAGGGCTGCATACCTCTCCTTAATGGCATGAGTTACACTCCTCTAAATGGAATACAAGGCATGCATATTACTCCTCCTCTATGAAAAAAAATTGTTGCTCCTCCTATATATGTGTCTCATGTATTCTCACTTGGAGGGAGGTGCACTGAGATACCAAGAGTTGGAGAGATTTGAAAAGATTATGAAAGGGAGATATTTGGAGAGTAATCAATTACTTTCGAAATGAATTTAAAATTCCTAAACTAAATTACTAAGTAGCTCTACCTAGTAGAGCTGACCATCAGTGGTATTGGGAGGAAGTGAAACTTATATTCCTCAGCTTGCCTTGGATATCTCTCTACTGTTGTATTTTGGTATTGTTTGTGAGCCCTTACAACTCGGGGGTTCCATGGGGAGAAGTTCTCCTTGAATATGATTGGGTGGAAAACCGGATGGCTCACCCAATAAGGGATCAAAGATTGGACCATATTCTCAACGATTGGAGTTGAATATCTCTTCAGATATAATTTTCATTATCCTAAAATTATAGTATAGCTTTAGCATAACACAAAAATTAGAAATTTAAATTGTTATAAGCATCTAATTTTGTATTAAGCTTATGTTATCTGGAATATTATTGGCTAGCTGAAAATGAATACTAAGAGTGGTTTATATGTATGGATGTTTATATCTCAAGATGTTATTGGTGTGGTTTATTGTACTAACCTTGGTATTGTAGCATTTGAGAAAAGAAAGCCAAATATTGTTGAAGGTAATTGCAATAAATAGATTCCAAAGGACTTGGGTAAGTGTTTCATGAGTAATGGTTTTGTTTCAAGTAATTAGAGACATGTTTTGGAAATGGTTTCATAATATGCTGCAAAGTGTTTGGCAAAATTCGTGAATGGGAAATGTTATTATTTT
>CM076572.1:1348561675-1348632607 GCA_034641835.2 Pinus albicaulis | reverse complement strand
ATGCATTGCGCGGGCGCATCTACAGCCCCATATGACCCCGATGTCGGGTATGTCACGTCCTCAATGTCGGCTTATCTCAATGTCGGCTTAAATTTCAAAAAAATAAAATAAAAAATAACAATCGAGTCGGCTTGAATCTTATAAATAAACAATTTTTTTTTTTAAACAACTCAGCTCTAATTCACTGTAAGCACATTTCTGCGGCGTAATAATTTCTGCGGCATTTTGAACTGTAAGCGCTGGGCATTTCGAACTGTAAGTGCTGGGCATTTCTGCGGCATTTAGAAGGGCTTTATATAATGCTCTGAACCTGTAAATCTGAATTAAAAATCAATCAGCCCATTTATGCGCTAAGTTCGGATGGTGATACAAATGCGCTAAGTTGGGATGGCAATATATTGTATCAGTTGCATATTTATCCATTGCTTATATTGGAAATAATATAAATGTTAATTGTTGCTTACAGCTGCTCCGGATTTTCTTGAATTTGACATATTCATTCTCAATATAGAGTAATTGAGATTATTGGTTTAAGTGGCCGCATTCATGGTATAGAATTAGAATTATATAGAAATCATTCCAATTATAGTTTTTTTATCAAAAATATGCACAATGTATCAATAATATGAATTTAATATTAATATTAATTTTAATAATAATAATAATAATAATAATAATAATAATTACTATTATTACTATTATTATGTTATAATAATATCAATACCATTTTCTAAATCAAAGGAAAAGAGTTAATTCAACACAAACAATCAAAATCCAAAATCTTTTAATATTTCTTTTAATTAAATATTTGTAAAATGAATTTATACTTACTCCAGAGCTATGGTAAATAAATAAAAAAACATATAAACTAGATTTATGATAAATAAATAAAAATTCTTTTTATATTCATTCCATAAACCTTTTTATATTTAAAAAGAGGTTTTATTTAGATGAAGCCTATGAGATCAATACGATGGGACAAATTAATATTGATACCATGGGCCAAATACCATGGGTAAATAAATAAATATAAAAGAGGTATAAACAAGTATGATAAATAAATAAATAAATAAAA
The DNA here is from genome assembly GCA_034641835.2 of Pinus albicaulis. Classification (NCBI taxonomy): domain Eukaryota; kingdom Viridiplantae; phylum Streptophyta; class Pinopsida; order Pinales; family Pinaceae; genus Pinus; species Pinus albicaulis. The sequence goes on along the minus strand of CM076572.1, from coordinate 1,348,631,532 downwards.
AATAGATATAAAGAGGTATGGTAAATAAATAAATATAAAATAGGCATAAAGAGGTAAGGTAAATAAATAACAATATATCAAATAGGATTATAAATAAAAATCTAACTATATAAAATAAATAAAACTATAGGTATGGTAAGTAACAAAACCTCTTTTATTTTTACTCCATAATCGCTTTATATTTACGAACATTTATGTTCATTAGTTTACATAACTAAGAAGAAATAGAGAGAGTGTGTGATATGAGAGATGGAGAGTGTATGTTTAGGGGGTGAGATAAAGAGACAAAGTAAGATGTATGGAAAGAAGGGGAGGAGAAGAAGTGAGAAGGAGAGAGGAGGGATATAGTAATGTAGTTGAGAGAGAGAGGGGTGGGAAGAGTGAGAGAAAGAAATGAATGGGGGAAGAGAGAGGATTAGAGAGAGAGAGAGAGATATGGGAGAAGAGAGAGGATTGGAGGGTAAAGAGAGAGACAGAGAGAGGTGGGAGAGAAAGGGAGAGAGAGGAAGGATGAGAGAGAGGAGAGTGATGGGGGAAGAGAGAGTATTAGAGAGAGAGAGAGAGAGAGATCAGGGAAGAGAGAGGGATTTAGTGGAGAGAGAGAGAGAGAGAGAGGGAGGATGAGAGAGAGGAGGAGAGAGGGATCGATAAGAGAGATGGATTTGGAGGGGGAGAGATGTAGGAAATAAGAAATATAGAGAGTGAGAAGTGGAGAGAGAGAGAAGGAGTGACAAGGGAGAGAGAGAGAGAGAGCGTGTATGTTTGGGGCTGAGATAAAGAGACAAATAAGGAGAGATGGAGATAAGGGGGGAGAAGGAGATATAAGGAGAGAGGGAGGGATATAGTAACATAATTGGTGGGTGAAGAGAGAGAGAGAGAGAGAGAGAGATGGGAGAGAAAGGGAAAGATAGGAATGAAGAGAGAGGATGTGAGAGAGTGGAGAGAGGGAGGGAAAGAGAGATGGACTTGGAGGGGGAGAAGGAGAGAGGTAAGAAGAAAGAAATAGAGAGAGAAAGGTGGAGAGAGAGAGAGTGAGTGAGTGATAAGGAAGATGGAGAGAGAGGGAGAGAGGGGGAAGATAGAGATATATATGGAAGGTGAAGAGAGGGAAGAAGAGAGAGATGGGGAGAGGAGGGGATTGACAAAGAGATTGATATATATGGATTGCGAGAGTGTGTGTGTTTAGGGGGTGAGATAGAGAGACGGAAAAGAAGAGATGGAGGGGGATATAGATATGGATGGAGGGTGGAGAGAGGGAAGAATATTTCTCACACTAGATGGATTGATATAAGTGGAGATGGTGATTTATAATCCTATTTGATTATTTTCACTATATGCATCGATTTTAGTGTATATATTTATTTCTAATGATATTTGATTACTTGCATTGATTTCAGTGTATGTGGTGATTTCTAATACAATTTGATTGCTTGCACTCAATTTTTTTGATTTCAATTTAGATGTCAATTTATAATTATATTTGATTACTTGCACTAGATGAATTGGTTTCAATGTAGATGATTTCTAATCCTATTTGATTGTTTGCACTAAATGCATTGATTTCAGTGTAGATGGCGATTTCTAATCCTATTTGATTTCTTTGAGTAAATGCATTGATTTCAGTGTAGATGTTGGTTTCTAGAGAGAGAGAGAGTGAGTGATAAGGAAGATGGAGAGAGAGGGAGAGAGGACAAAAGGAGGAAAGAGAGATATTAGCGGGGGAGAGGGAGAGAAGGGGAAGATAGAGATATAGATGGAAGGTAAAGAGAGGGAAGAAGAGAGAGATGGGGAGAGGAAGAGAGAGATGGATGTTGATGCCTCATCACCATGAGATCCATCTAACTCCGGATCTATCATGCGCCGAGAGGGATCAAATCTCTCGAGGTGCAAACCTATTTTTTGAGTGCAAAACTTGAGGAAAGGTTTGCACCTCGAGAGATTTGATCCCTCTCGACGCATGATAGATCCTATTATGAAAAAACGATGATCTAGGTCATCATAAAGACAAGGGGTCTCATCAAGAGCCAGCTTGAGCAGTTTAATCACTATTTGTGAATGGAATTGTCACTATTTTGTTACCAAGCCAAGACAATGAATTTTAAGTAGATAAAAAATATAAAAAGAAAATATATAATTTACTTAGGAAAATGATGAGAAATACTGGATGTAAAAATGGATTATAGCTGGTTAAAAGATAACCTTGCCAAAAGCTTAAAACTGCCTATTGGAATAGAGGCTCTATCTATGATAAAAGAGTAAAATTATAAAAAGCTTTATATGTAAAGATTATTTGCTATTTATTTTTAACTAAGCAAAGACTGACATTGATTTTTATACTTATATATTTATAGAGGAATTCTCCTGAATAAGTGAATAAATGAAATTTTCGTTATTGAAAAAAGATATTACTTATTTGAAATTTCATTCCTTTAACTATTTTATTTTTAAATATAAAAGGATTTAGAATTTTCAAAAAAAAATTTATCAGAGACATCTGGTTCATCCAAGTGAATCGCCAATTGTTGTGCTATACAACAACCCCATTTATTTTTCATTAATAGGACCCTTTAGAAATAAATACGAAAATCCGTTTTAAAATTTCTTTCAAAAACACTTAGAAATTTTTTTTTCTGATTAAAGCGCATTGCTTATCACATATTTTATCTTTCAAAAAGAAATCCTAAATCATAAAATCTGCGAATTGCGAAATGCACTCTTTAATAATATTTTCCAAATAAATAAAAACATTTACTATTTTTATTTTTTATTTATTCGCATCGCACTTTATTTAAGTTAAGATTTAAGAAATAAAGTAATATAAGTTGCGACAGCCGCGGACCCTACAAAGCGAATAAATTAAAAAGTATAAATCCTTTTTCGCTATCGCATCCACTTTAAGCTTTCACAAATCGCATCGCACGCGAATTATAATATAGAATTAAACATATCTTTTAAATCTTGTGATTTGTGATTTGCGTAGATCGCATTTCGCAACATTTATGAGGAAATCAAGAAATATTATAAGGAATCACTGCGATTTGCGCATTTAACGATATCAGCGTGTGAAAAGAAACTTATGTCATATCAAATTGAATTTTAGATCTTAACGGCTTTAAACGATTGATAAGTATTGTGTGTGAAGCCATGTGAAGCTATGTCGAGCATTAAATTTCAAATCATAAGGAATTATGAGGAGATGATTGATAAGATTGACAGTTTTTTGTGTGAATTTAAAATAAATCCTTGATATATCTTTGTAATGCTCATTATATGATATATTTCACTTTTCTCTCAGGAAATCAATTATCGAGTTAAGGAAGTCAGAGATGAGTAAAAAGGGTAAAGAGGCGTCTCAAGCATCATCCTCAAAGGATACAAATATGCCTTCGCTGTTCTCAAACACTGTTTGTAACAAGGATTGTGGCATTTCGTCATGGGAAGCAATGTAAAAATTCTTTGAGGATGAAGGACCAAAGGTGATAACAAAAATTTCTGTGACGGGAACTGATTCCACCTCTGATGCAACCCTTTTCAAAGTTTCATGCTCGTTTATTCACAGAATAGCTACGAGACCGAAGATTCTACCATACACATATATGATTAAGTGGGTAGTTGAGAACTTAAATATTGAAGATAGAGTTTTGAAGATTTCCAGAGGAGAGATTATGGGCTCTTTCAAAGCCAAAGATTTGACAGCCATGTATCATCTGCCAACTCTGCAACAGAAGTATGATAATAGATATGTGCAAATTTTCAGAGCTAAACATCCATATATTATCAAAGTCATCCATGAATGGAAGGAAAATAAAGGGAAATTGAAGTAGGATAAATCTGGTACGTACCCCATTACACAAATCCCTTATCCTTATTGTTGTGTCATTGCATGTTGTGCATGTTAAATTTGTGCATGTTAAACACCATGTTAAGCACACACGTGGTGTATGAGGATGATGAACACACACACAAGAGACTCAACACACAATGAAAGATAAGTGTGAGGCTTTCTTATTTTTTCACTATACATGATGTACATTTATAGTACAATGGTGTGACTCTTGGTTTCACATTCCAAGGTCACTTGGACTCCATTGTGACTTTTCGCATTCCACACCTACCCATGTAGGATTAGGTGTTCCAACATCCCCCCTTAATCCGAAGGGGTATGTGTGAGTCCAAGAAGAGAGTTGTAATACAAATCTACAAAGTATACATGGTAGCACTTGGGCTGAATCAACTCTCTGAAATGTTGGAAAAAAGAGGTGGTTTAAGGATGACCACCAACACTGGAACGCAAAACTTGCTGCAGTTCCCGGAACTCTTCCAAAACTGGCAAGAAACTGAAAGCTTCTGCTAGAGGAATTGTCCCTCATAAAAAGGGGAGACCTTCAACCTAAAAGAAGGGAGGTTTACTACCTGTGATGGTTTTAGGATTACCAACAACTCTGGAATGCTTTGAAGCATTTCCTGGAACTCAACCAAAGCTGGCAAGAAGCTGAAGGCTGCTAAGCTGAAGGCTTCTGCTAGAGGAAGTGTTCCTCATATATGAAAGGGAGACCTTCGACCTAAAAGAAGGGAGGTCTACTACCTGTGGTGGTTTTAGGTTATCCACCAACCAAAGATGATGGTTTAAGGTTGTCCACCAACCGAAGGTATGCTCATGGGCATCCGTGTCTTTGGCTACATCTCTGAATCCGGAATGACGAATTGTGGCTCAGGCTCGCTTGAACTGCTGGCTACAACTCTGAACATGGAATGAGAGATTGTGGCTCAGGCTCGCTTGATCTGTCGTCGAAGCTTGTGCATGACCACCATTTTCCCCCCTGTCAGGGACAAGGTGAGATGATGGCGAAAACTCAACTGCAAGTTTGCTCAATATCCGTGAACAAGTTCTAACATGTGTCGTAAACATCTTCTTGGCTGTTGATGCCCATTGCCAAGAAGTGATCCATCCAAGATGAATCTTGGTTTTTGCAGGAGGCTTGTTTCTAAAGCATCTGTCTGAAGAATGGGTGTGCCGACCACAGTGCTTGCATGGATGAAGATCAAAACAGTGATCTTTCATATGGCCAACTCGATCACAGTGTTGGCATTTCTCAATCTGTTGTGGAAGTGGAACAGGATCTGGAACAGCTGCAGGTGAACTGTCATACAGGAATCCGGCACTCTGAAATATGATGGGCTTTGTGTAGTTTGGAATATGAAAGGACACATCCTTGTCATATCCAAGACCAATTCTGTGCTTGTTGTGGACAAGCTCTTCCCAAGGTCTGATGATGAGCTTAGGAAGTGCAAGCTGAGCTGCTGCATCTGCATGTACATCTGCTCTAGTACAAGGAACTGAATGGGAATCAACTGGAACTTTGCTGACTTGCTGCTGATGGGAGTCTTTCACAATGTTCTGAACAGAAACAGGTTCAGAATGGTGACTCTTTTGGTGAAGTTCATCTTGTTGAAGCTGAGATTCCAACTGCAAAAACTCAATCTTTTCATGTGCATCTTGCAAACAACTTTGAATGTTACAAAGAGCATTCTTGCTCATTTTTATCATATCATCAACATTTGAATGAATGAGGTTATTCAACAACTCTAATGCCTCATTGATTTTGGCCATTTTCAACAACTTAGGCTCAAAAAATGAAAGGGTGTCGGCTTCAACCGAAAATGCACCCGTTTACAATGTGATGCAACAACAAATACAAATGACTCAAGAGAATTTCCAACTATGGAAATTTCAAAGTACAAAATCTGCTCCTCAAATGATGGAGGGCAATCAACAATGACTTACATCAACAACTCAAATTCACTGATTCCAACTATGAATGAAGAGGCAAATTCCACTCAATACAATATCAATACAATATTTCGCAAAATATGTGTAATTAAACACTAAAGGTATAAATACTTTTCTTTTTAAGGCAACTGAATTTTTCTTCAAATCGCTATTTTGCAATGATGGAAAACTTGTCTTCAAATGTAAAATTCTTTTAGAAAAACACCCTCTTATATATGCCACAAATCATAAAGTGTCAAATCTGCAAATTTTTCTATGTATAGTCCATGCCATTTCTTCAATTCTTATTCATACTCTCATTTCTCCTTTCTCCTCTCTGTTTTTTTTTTTTAATTAATTAAAAATTAAATCAGTGGAAAGGGAGGGAATTTTAAATGGGGGTGGAAAGCGAGGGAATTTTAAATGGGGGTGGAAGGGAATATTAAAAAAAAATTAAAATTTTTAAAAAGGCTGACTTAAAGAAATTTAAAACGCTGGAAAAAAAACGAGCCGAAAGGGAGGGGCCGGCCAACCGAAGTTGGGGAGGGGCGTTGGGTAAGGGTGGACTATGCGTATGGGAGTGGGAGGCCGAGCGTATGGGTAGGGGAGGAGCGGGGTTTATAGAGGGGAAGGGCGAAAGGAGAGGTAATGAGGCCGCGTTGGGAGTGTGAGGGAGGAGGATTGTGGCAGGTGCGCAGAGGGCGAGGCAAGGAGAGTTGAGAGCACAAGAGAGTGTATGCGTTGAAATCCGTGGGGAGAGGGGATGTAGTTTAGGAGATAGATGGGTAGCACGTGGTGGGAGTTGTGTTGAGCATATTGCAGTGCTGGGTAAGGAGAGGAGGTGCATTTGCACGCAAAGGGACGGGTAGTTGGGTAGCTTGGAGAGGTGAGAGAGCGTGTGAGATTGTGAGGGCGGTATTTTAAAATATTATTTTATTTTAATGACAGTGTGGAGCGATAAGGGCCGAGAGTGTGCGTAGTTTAGGGAGAGCCGTATGGCATGTGGGGAATTGTTGGATATCGAGATTGAAAAAAGAGCGTATTGCGAAAGTGAGGGAGTATGGGGTGCGTTGGGATGAGTAGAGCAAGGTTGTGGGAGAGCTTGAATTTTTTATTTTTTATTTTTATTTTTTATTTTTTCAAAAATGAACAGAGAAAGAGTAGAGAAATTTAACCCTATGCTACAGCGCATCTTCGACAAATCACAGAGAAAAAACCCGTAAATTTTTACTTCAAAAACCAGAACCTTTTCTTCAAAAATCATAAGAGGGCCACATAGCGTGCAACTCCGAGAATTATAGTTAGAGATTTTTGGCAAAACCCGCAAATCTCAGAAATTTTCTGAACAAAACCTCGAAATATTGCCGCAAAACTCACAAATTTCTTCAAAAACCCTTTAAACAATTTTTCCAACAACTCTCCAAAATGCAGAATTTAATGGGCAGAAATTGCAGAGAAAAATTAGAATGAAAACCTTCAGATGGGCAGTGCTGCCTTTCTTCAAAGCCAATGCCTGAATGCTGCCAATTTCTGAATGCTGGGATTTTGAATGCTGCTCCTCTTCAAAACACTTCTAAATGGCCGCAAAAACACTGCTACAGAAACTCTGAGTGCTGCAAAAATTATCAAAAATTTTGCAGATATGCACAGGCCATAAACACAAATGGCTCACTCAATTTGGAGCAGGGCCAGCAATCGCCCGCTTTGATACCATGTTAAACACCATGTTGAAGCACACACATGGTGTATGAGAAGAATAACACACACACAAGAGACTCAACACACAATGAAAGATAAGCGTGAGGCTTTCTTATTTTCCATTATACAAAGATGTACATTTATAGTACAATGGTGTGACTCTTGGTTTCACATTCCAAGGTCACTTAGACTCCATTGTGACTTTTCGCATTCCACACCTACCCATAAAGGATTAGGTGTTCCAACAAGCAGTTCAATTCATCCATTTTGAATTAGGAAGACCTTTTATCCAATTACTCAGCCAAACATATTTCCGAATATAGGAATAAAAGGAGTACTTCATCGCAAGAAAATTCACCCTTTTACATGTTTTCTTATGTTATGGATTCCATTTTTTTCACTTCTACATTTCCAATCATGGGTTGGAAATGGACTATTAAAAACCCTACCCCAATTCATATCTACCATGAAGAACTCTGGGACTCTAAATACCACCTACATTTCTACAAAGTCTGTTATGGAGTCATGTTACCTATGTATCAAATGATTTTCAATGAAAAGATCCCTAGGGTTTCCAAAGAAGTGAGTAAAGATATTCTTCCTACAACCAGGTGGTTTGCTGAAGAAAAGTTCACATATGTTCGAGTATTTGGAAGTTCTACTCTTCCACATGTTTTAACTTACTATGTTCCAGACAGATTGTTTGGGAGAGAAATAGCTTATCAACTCATCAATGGTGTCACAAAGCAGTTAAAAGATGATAAAAAGGCTATTTGGCCTTCTTTTCCTCTACATTGCGGCACCTTTCTTTGGCTAATATCGGCCATACATACAAAGAGGTTCCTAATATTCATATGTTAAATCTAGCATTCATGCCAGGGAGACTATATGACCCCAACGATGTAATTAAAAATTACATGACAAAGCTCAAAACGAAGCCTTTCATAAAGGAATTAGATAAGTTTGATGACTTCTTCCAAGGAGTTGAAGATTTTTCTGATATTGTTAAAAGGGTTTCTAGTTAATCAAGTCAATAAGAGGCTGAAGCCTTTCTGGTATATAGAAATGAGAGATTGAAAAATTTCCCTTTGAATTTGTTAGTTATTGAAGCAGAAAAACACACTCCAAGTGTCAGTATCGATGAAGAAATGAAAGGTGGCTCTGAAAATGAATCTGGTCAATCTCAACAACACTCTAATAAGTTAGACCAATCTAAGGATGAATCTGAATCTATGAAAGAAAATTTACCAATCAATCAAATTCTGCAATAAATAGAGTTGCAAGAGAAAGCAAAGAACAATGGTACAAAATCAAGTTCAGAATCAAATCAAAAGGATCAAAGCACGGTAGATCAGTCTAAATCATCTCAAGGTAAAGACCTGGTTAATGAATGGGAACAATTTTCCCAAGAAATAAAGACTCCTAAGGAAAAGATCAATATTGATCAAGCAACAAGTTTCCAAACACCAGAGCCTTCTCAAAATATGGTTGAAACCGTCAATCCTCTACAAAGAATCCCAAAAATACAGAGCAAAGAAATCATTCCGGCTTACTTTACAGATCAAATCATCCTACAGATTGACGAAATTCCTTCATTGGATATTTTCTACAGTCCCAATCACAGAGTTGTGGTTAAAAGGAATAAGAGAAAAATAATTGATGAAAGAACTCCCAAGTCAATAGATGAATCGGTTGATGTCCTTTGGAAAGACTCATTAGAGGATCCCACTGACCATCTGACTAAATTGTCACAATTTGCAGGAGCTTATGCCACAACCACTGTAGATAAGGCAACTGAAGTTTGAACCTTGTTGAAGCAGAAAGAATCTAGAATACAGGAATTAGAACTTATGTTAGATGCACAGAAAGTCAAGACTATTGAACAAATCAGGGAAAGTTCAACACATTTCCATAAAGATATTGAAAATCTTAAGTTAGAACATCACACCGAGCTTAAAGAGAAACATACATAGCTGGAAAAGACCATGGCAAAGTTACAGAATCAATCACAATCAGAAAATTTCATTAAAGAAGCACTTGAGATAAATTCTTTGATAAAGAAACAACAAAAAATATTTTTTCATCAAGCTGCTACGATTGATTCCTATTGTGATTCCAATAAGATAATGATTCAGCGAATTGCAATCCAAAAACTAGAATGTGAGAAACTTCAAAAGAAAATTGAAGAACACGTTCAGTGGCAAGATTCGGATATGGGAAAGCAAGCTAATCTACCAAAAATAGATAAGCTTCACAAAGAATTATTATTTACAGAATGGGAAGCATAGATAATCCAAGCAGAATGGGAAGCATAGATCATCCAAGCAAAAGCAGCGACCAAGACATCCATCAAATCAAGTGATGTTATACAGCTCTTATGTGACCAATTATTTAAAACAAGACTTCTTGAAGAAAGCACGTCTGATGTGTTTTCCGTAACAAAAGAAGTGGATTTAAAATGGACACAAAGAGAAGAACAACAGGAAGAAATGATCAAGGAAGTCAAAAAGTTTGATCAAGGAAATCATTGGAATTTTCTGATCAAACCTTATCATCAGCAACAAACTCTTCTATTCCTTACAGAATCCGCAAAAAAGTCTCAGTCAACAATTTCAAATGCTATCTTCAAGGATCAAATTCGATCATGAATATCCCAACCATCTAAGCTCGACAATGCTAGATATCTGCCAACTTCGTGATTGCACTCAGAAAGAAATGCAGGAAACATAAAGTCAGGATTATTAGTTTTAAATTCCTAGATTATTGTTCAAGTTATGTTTTAGAGAAAGGTTGTTTGAAACCTCCTCTACATTTTTGTAAATGATTTAATTTAGTTTGTAGTTAGTTTTAGTATTTAAACCCTTCTCATGCATTTAGAGAAGGGTCCAAGATTTTGTTAAGGACATTCTAAAAAATGCTTAATTGTAAGTAAGTTTGTGGATGCCTTGATGAAATAATGGAACACGACCTTATTCAGTGATAAATATCATTTTGTTGATCAATGTTGGTGCACTTATGTATTCTTTGGATGACTCTTTGATTGAAGAATTGGATACGACCTATTACTACTGATCCGATAAACAGAGTAATACACATCTGGTACTATTATCATGTATGTTGATAATAATTCTATTAAATCTGTGATGATTTTCATCATCACAGATTGAACAGATATCTCCTTAGATCACATTAAATACTATCCCCGGGTTATATTAAATTTAATTTAAAGCTTTGCATTTAGAAATAAATTTATCTTAGTTTGTAGTAATTCATCATAGCAAAATGTTTTGATAGAAATGCCACAAATTATCATAAAAAACCCAAATCTGGGAAATTGGTCCCATCACACCCAATCGGAGCCACTACCCCAAACGGAAAAGGAATTGCTTTAAGGTCCGGACTGGGTGGATATCCCCCTTTGTTGTTGCCACGGATTTTTGAGGCCTCAACAATATGTTGATTTATTTAATCTTTAGTGCCAGTTCCATACATTCAGAGAGTTTTGATTCATCCAACTTTTGTTCTCTTTCTCTGTTCATTGTATGTAGGTAGAAAGTTAGGTTTTTCTTAATCTTTTTGGTAATTTTTCTTAGATATTTTTAAATTTTTTCTGATTTGTTTACTCACTTTTGGTTGAGCTTTCCTCCATCTAAAAATCTTCCATAAAAAAACTTTCATTTTCCAGATCAATTCTATGGGCTATTTGATTTTCTTTATTTATAGAGAAATATAGGAGGATAATGATCATTTCTCACTCAATTTATTTCTTTCTTTGAGAGGTTGAAGTAATTTGTTAACGTAATTTATTATTCAACACCTTGTTTTCATATTTATCCTTTAAATTGTATAATTAAAGGCTCATGGTTGGTTCATGCTTCCATCCTTGTTTAGAGAAACAGAGTTTGTTTTGTTTGTGTTAGTAATGCCCAATAAATTTTCTACATTTATTTTGTGTTCATTTTATTACAAGAAGTCTTGCAAGAGTGAGACATGATGCTTTGAAGCAAAAGTAACTAATGCATGGTTACTTTTTAGATTCTTGGTCAATAATAACACTGGTTGTTACAATGCCTTTTTCATTTTTTTTTTTTACTTAATTTAAATTTTGGGAAACTTAAATTTGATTAGAGAATCTGATACAACCAAGACTCCATTGATTTTAGAAGTTTCCTTCTTTGATGGATAAGGTTGGAAGGTGATGGAAAAGGTTGGAAGGTGTTTACTCTTTTAAGTTAGAAGTTTCCTTCTTTGATAGATAAGGTTGGAAGGTGTTTACTCTCTTAAGTTAAAAGTTTCCTTCTTCGATAAATAAAGTTGGCAGGTGTTTACTCTCTTAAGTTGAGTTAGAAATTTTCTTGGATAGGTGCCTTTGACACATCCTTCCAAAAAGAATGGTGCTCCTGAAAGAGAGAACACATTGTTATAAAATGATTAACAAAATATGCTCACTCCATTTGAGAATTATGAAAAGGATAAATCCATTAAATTATTAACTCAAAATTCACTAGAAACTTTTAAAATAAAATGTTTCACCAAGTGGGAATCTCATTAATGATAAGTACCTCATACCATCCAACTACAAATGGACAAAGTTGTAAGGAAATTCCTTGAAGGATATTTGAAGAAGATTGCGAATGATTGTGAATTACGGTGACCCAAATGGTTACACCTTGCATAATGGTGACACAATAACTATCACACATTTTAACACTTTATATGAATATCTACGATTTCCAATCAAAAATATGTCGTTGTAAATTTCAAAGTTCCTAATGTAAAAATTTATTTAAGCACTTGTGGTGAGATCCTTCGAATCCTAAAGAATCACATTGAACAATCAAGTAATGAGAAAATCATCAACACTAATGAAAAACACTTTAACTTAGAATGCTTTGCTTATAAGCTAGATCACAATATCACAATATTTCTAATATAATTGATTTTGCTAAATTATTAATTTTTGAAAACTAAAGAGAGAGCTACAAAAAGTTTGAAAACTAAAAAGAGAGCTACACAAATTTCTCTAAATTTATTAATCATAAACACAAAATATTGTCTCTGTAGCTTAATTGTTGATGGAAGTAATGTGAAATATGTGAAAACTAAAACATCCAAGATTCAAATCCCCCTATTCGTTACCTAGTTTATTGCAAATTTACTAGTAGTTACATGTAGAAAGACTCTTGGGTTCCTTTAGGATATATCAAAAAAAAAATAACAAAAAAGGTTAAAATAAGTCACTTTTTATTTATTTATTTATTTATTTTTTAAATTGGTTTCCCTTAGGATACATAAAAAAAAAAAAGATTAAACAAAAAATGTTAAAATAAGCCAGTTGTTATTTATTTATTTTTTAAATTGAATAATTCAAAATCAATATAAATAAATAAGCATTTTTGGTTGGGTTCCTTTACAATACATTAAAAAAAAAATTAAACAAAAAAATTTAAAATAAATCACTTGTTAATTTCTTATTTTTGTTTTAAATTCAATAAGTCAAAATCAATATAAATAAATAAGCATTATTTACATCATTATTATACTTGGTGCAAGTATGGTATTAGGAGTTAACTATTGTTTTGAGCGTGTGTTAATTTGGTTTGACCAATTTTTTTTGTCTTTTATTCATAGTTTAACATTGAGAATTCAAATTTGGTTATTTATTATTATTATTTAAATTTATTTATTCGTCAAATGATTGGTTGAAGTCTTATTATGAACACTTTTTAGTAACTTCCATTTTTCTATTAGTTACTATTTTATTTTTCCATTTTATTTAACTTTTTTAATTTTTAATTTTATTTTTCCTTTTCTATTGTTTCTATCTTCATGATTTATAGTTTTTTCTCCATATTTTCAATTTAAGAGGAGACATTTTAAAGAGGAAAAAATAATTAAAAAACTCTTTCCAATCATTTAAAAAAAAATATATATAGTTTTATTACTTTTTAGTTTGACTTACACTTTTTTTTTTGTCTTTTTCTAAGATTTTTTTTTTTTTTCTCTATTTTCAATTCCAATTCCATTAATCATAGTTATTTTTTTCTTGTTAATTTTGTAATATTCCATTAATCATAGTTATTTTTTTTGTTAATTTTGTAATTTGAATTTATTTTTTTCCCTTAAGTTTTTATAGTTTTCTTTCCCTTGAAGCAACAATGATACAATAAAACTTCTATTTCAATTAATATAATTAAATTAATAAAAAAAATTGGTTTTTAGAATCTTGTGAGCATTTCTTTCCTAATTTTATTAAGAAGGTTTTATTGATATAGTTATTAATTTTTAAGATCTTGTTAGCATTTATTTCCTAACTTTGTTGAATTTGTTTTATTTAGGCATAATTTTTATGATTGGTACCTCCAAGTTATATGAAGAATTGAAGAAATTAATGTTATTACAAGAAATTGAATTCAAGAATTCAAGAAATTGATCTTATTAAAATCAAGAATTCAAAAAGTTTTTATGTTTTTTTTTTTTAATTGAATTCAAAAACTCAAGAAACTGATCTTCTTGAATTCAAGAAGTAAAGAAGATTTTTATTTTTTTTCTTTTTATGTGTCTATGATTAATTTTAGTTGTATATGTTCTTATAGGTCAAAGGATTTGAAGCTCAAGCCGAGTTGGATGTTTTGTTTGCGGAAAATATAATGCAATGAACTGGAGCTCTTCATTTCATTTTCGGGGATTCAAATTGTACAGTGGGGTATGGCATCTGAACTAATTCTAGTAGTGGGCAATAGTGGGGTATTACTAGGCAAGTTCCAAATTCCACTTCAAGTCGTTGCAGAAGGAAAAATTGCTTGGCATTTATTGGAAATTTAGTGTTCAATTTCTCATTTGTTTTAATTAGTTTGTTAAAGTTGTTTTGCTTTCTTTCTTTGAACCAAATACAAAATATTGGTATAGTTACCATGCAAAAATTTAATGTGTGAATTATGTTAAAGCCTTTTAATATACAATGTGTCAAATTCAACCACTAATACTAAATCATAAATCATAAACAAACATATAATATCTGGAAAACATTTGAAAAAGGCTAAAGATATGTTTTATTTATTTTAATATTTAAATGTAGTTAATGATTTTTTTTGATGATATGAAATGTTTTAGGAACAAGTATTTGGATTAGAAACTAAGTGTTTTGATATCTATCAAGAATTACTAGTGGTTCAATTTATATAACTCTACTAGTTATAATTTAGTTGTTAATGAATAGTAAAACAATTGTTATTGGGTATTATTCATAAATATTAATTAAATTGTCTTTATAATTTGATTTTAAAATTCATTTAACACTAAATCACAAATTATAGATCATCTCAACTCCATTTTTATCTGCAAAAGAAAGCAAACATAATTAAAACAAGAATACATTTGAGGGATAATGTTGAAAAGTCAACAAGAAATGTGTGTCTAATTTAATTTTCTCTTAATCAAATTGGACAATAAAATGTAATCTTATCTCATAATCACTTGTAATAGTTAACCGAGTGTGATAAACTCAGTTAGCTGATGAATTTCGAGTTGAGGATGGTTGGTGAGGTATGCAAAGTAATTCTATTAGCTATGGAGTTCGAGTTGCAGTTAGTGCATTAGTTTAATGCATGAGAAATCAGTTAACTCAATTAATTGAGTTAAAATCAGTTGAAATAGTTGTACCTGTTTGTTGCACTAGTGAGAGATCAAGTGAATTAAATCATATTTAATTCACATGCAATGATCTGGATGCGACTGATGATTTACTATTAATAGCTGCATGCATGTCAGTTCCAGTGGAGACCCAGTTGAGACAAAGGTTAAAGGGATGCTAACTATCAGTTTTATCATTAATAGGTTGCCCGCATGCAGTAAAAAAACCATATGATTTCCCATGAGCATTGCGCAATTTTGGAAGGTTGAATTTCCTAAACAATATGGATTGCATTCCACATGAATTGCGCAAGGTAGACAGGTTGAAAATTGGCTAAGTGTTGATCAATTTTGTTTGGATTAGTGTGAGACAGTTGTGAAAGTGCATGAGACTCTTGTGAGAAGAGTGCATTGTAATTGTTTCATGATTCCTTGGTGAATATACAATAGAAGATAAAGGGGTCTTGAGCAGCAATTTTTCCCTGGGAAAATATCTATGTTGTGGTTTGATTTGCTTATTTCTTTATTTGTTGTGATTGGCGATTGTGTTTATTTTCCGCAATTAATTTGTAGAAGGATTCAATATATTTCTTTAGCATATCGCATGATCGGATTGAATCCATTGATATACATATTATTTGTATAATTTCTACAGATAATACAAGTCTCAAGAAAGAGACTCCAACCTTTCCCTCTCTATCAATTTCATTAAAACTGAACTCATATCAATTAAATATGGAAGGATTAGTTTTGAGAGTTTTTCTCTATCTACAATACCTGAGTGTGAGTAAGGGAACACATGAGCATGTCAACACTCTGTTCCTCAAAACCCATGTTCTTGTTTACCTTCAGTATAGCTGGATGTATGAGAATGTTGGGGTTGAGAACAAGAATCAAACTATCGAAACAAGAACAGAACTCTGTGAATAGGAACATAATTGCTGGTTTAGGAACAAAACACCCTCCTTGGCTACAGCCATTGGTTACCATTAACCCTTCATATTTACTCCATTCACTCTATTAGTACTTCTTTAATCCATCCCGTAGTGTTCATTAACTCAATTAAAATTCTAATCCAACTTGAACTCCTTTGTTTATAACAGAGATTCCCCTTTTTTATTCAATAGGTCTCGGATTTTGACAGTGCTTCAACACAACGTAGACTTCAACAATGACATGCCTGATGGTCCCTTTATCTCTCAGATAGACACTGAAATTTGAACAAAACAAAATCTCACATAGGAATGCACTGAAATGAACAACAATCTCATGAAAAATCATTCGACTCATTTATATTACAGTCGTGAACCGACACACAAGATATCTGAACATGAATTGATATGTCAAGCCTGGGGCGTTTAGACCTCCGTTAAAGAACCTTACTCATAATATCTAGAGATCTAATCGACTTCTCACCAAAATTATCAACCAAGTCTGAATTATAAAATAAAAAATCAACAATTTAGTAGTCTAGGGATTACCCATGGTACAATGCAAACAATAGTCTCGGGATTACCACAGGCCTTCAATTGGTTGATGGGAATAACACCATCTCATTTCTTATGTGTATGGCTCCACGACAATCATTTCATCGATCGCTGGAAATCAATGAACAAGCTTGAACACTATAATCTATGCAGGTAATAATCAAATATAAAAAATCCAGACTTCTTTGTGGTTATCTGGGTCTGCAATTGTCTCGGTCTAGCCTCCTGAATCAAAGTTGTAATATGGTGATCGATTCCGAGTAGCAAGAGATCTCGTAAATGCTGGTTGGTGATCGTTTTTGTAAGCGATGTTCCTGTTGCTCCTCTCTACCTTCGCACCACTGTCATGATGAGATTAATCGAATCTGTGTTAATTATATAGACAAAACATATGCAGAGGCAATGCTATATAGCTTGAACATTATTTCATCAACCAATTTATGTTATACACAAGACTTTCCCTGATTTTCAACATTAGATTGGCCTCCTCTAATGCCTTTGAGGTTTACAAATATATAAAAAAGGATAATGCAACCAATTCTGGTTCAAATCCACAATCTACTCAACCATATCCTAAAAATCCTCTAAATCCACTTTTAACTCAACTAAATCCCTATTCTAGGACTTCCTAATCCCTAAGATCTTTATGAGATCTTCACAAGTCTAATATCTTTCGTATTCTCACATATTTGAGAATATTTACATTTAAAAACCTCACACACCTATTTCTCACTTAAATTATTAAAAATATAGAAATTTCCTATTAATAAATTAAATTCCTTATCAAACATTAGACCCCCTAAGTCAATCAAATATATAATGGTTTTTTGAGCAGGATGCTCCTGCATCAAATTTGAGTGCTTAATTATAGCATTGAAGTATGGTGCTCACCAAAAAACACCAATTTAGCATTTTCACTTTCATTTCTATATTTTTTTTTATAAATAATTTAAATGATCAACTCATAGCCTCTGAACACTTCACACTCCACTCAAATATATTTAAACTAAACCGTAAGTATCAAACTACTATATAACACTTATTATATATATTAATAATGACATAAATGAAAAATAGATTAACATAAATTTTTATTTTTATTTTTTTTAATTTACAAAATAATTTAAATCTATAAAAGTATATTTATTTTCTTTATATTTAATATACTCAAAATTAAATTAACTCTAGGTTTAAAATGTAAATTGAGTGGAATATAATGACCACTTTTAAACCATTTAATTCTAAAACAACTCTATTTCACATTACCAAAATTAACGAAATGGAGTTTACAAAAGTTCTGCGAAATCTTTGGTAGCCTAATCTTTCTTAATAAATAATAAATAGTTATCATCCAAAAATACATAATGACAAGGTTTTCAAAATAAATAACGCATTATCAAATAATTATTATATTAGTTTATTAATCAAATATTATTAAATTAAAGTTGCTTCTATTATTATTATTATTATTATTATTATTATTATTATTATTATTATTAAACGGAGTAATGACTGACTGGAGAAGCCATAATAGTTTTTGGTTTACAGATTGGTGACACCAATTTCTTGCTTATTTTTAATATAAAAAAAATACAATTTATAATTATATTGTTTCAACTAAAACATCGGAAACTAATTTTCTCCTCATAGTGGAAGACTTTTTAATCGATGCTGACAACCAATTTTCTCCACGGAGGTGGAAGACTTTTTAACTAATCACCAATTTAACATCAACTTTTTTATTATATATATATATATTTGTTACATGGATAAATCCTTCTTTCGGAAAAGAACGATCTCCCTAGTATCTTAAGGATATCTAGAAACAAACAAACAAATAAAAACCATTTCCTCTAGATTATGTGTGATTTAGAATTATCTATAATGAAGAATGAGGACCTACCTGAAGTCCAATGCTCGTTTGTAGTATTCTTTCCAATTGCTCCAGCAAAAGTCACTTTAACATATGAGACCTGCAATCAAAGACATGAAAGAAGATTAAAAGCACCTGCAAGATATAATAATTCACAAATCACTAATCTATCTCAATGATCAAGGAATTCAACAATTAAATCACTCAAGTAGATACATGAACAACTTAATGAGAAAATATAATCCATTTGTATTATCTTGTATGAAAAGAAGTAACCTTACAACCTTGTTTTCCTTGATGCAGTACAGGTTCTTTCAAGGTCCAGAACAAGCGTCTTCCTTCGGTTTGACCAGCCCTTCCACTCTCTAGACTAGCATAGATATGAGTATGTGATCATTCTCATATGAATGATAGTAAGTAAAGAGAGTATAATTTCTTCAGAAATTCTCCTCAAAATACCAAGTTCTAAGTACCCTTGAGACTGAAACATGACTTCAATTTATAGCAGAAGGGAGATGGTTTCATTTCTAATAAGGAAGGGATAATTCCTCTCATGAAGGGATTAAGCTCCAAATACCAAGGGATAGAATCCTTTAGTGAAGGGATAAAGGTTCATGAACGAAGGGAGTGAAGCTCGACTATATTACGCCTTCCAGAAGCTTCCAGCTGGGAGAATATTCAACTAGCTGGGCTTCTAGAAATTACTTTTTCTTTCATTTTACCTTTTACGGGGGTTCGGAGTTTTAATGAACAGAACATGCGGTATGCTCCGTAGTTTAGAGAGAAAAAAGGTGTGGTACCGCAGGCAATGGCTAGAGAAAGTGCAGAGTTAGGATTTTAAAGATTTTTATGGGCTTTTCTCCAAATCCAAGACTTGGTTTAGGAACTTTGGGGTTATAGACCTCTAAGGGAGCATTATATAGGTAATGATGAACCCATATAGACAATAAAATGTCATGGTGAAAAAATGATGTGTAACAGATTGCCCCCTAAAGTGCAAAGTCTGAGGTAATTCCGAAGAGTGAAGTGCTTTATCATTCTGAGGATTGGATTGTGGACACACCGATTGAAACCTGTAAAAACATTCAAATGCAAACATATATATGTATATAATCGCTGAGGTAGGCATTCCCATACTCAGATCAAAACTAACTAAATGTTCTGAGATAGAAATGATTCTAATATTACCTCAATAGTAGACATAGTATGGACGCAGCCATCTGTAATAAGTAGTCTACTGTAAAATGAATAATAAAACTCCTCGTAGCTTGCATGGTGGAAACTAGATCCAGGGTCTTGATTTCCGCTACCTGAACTAGTACAATTCTATCCATGCGATTGATTTTTTCGAAGTCGAACATGGTAGAAACCAATTGATTACCAGTCAATGATGTGAACTGTTAACAAGTGTGAGAGAAACCACCAATAATGACAATGGCTCTCAAAGTACTCAGTACAACCCATGAAGCATGAATAAATGATTTGAAGTCGAACGCTTCACATAATCATTCGATCGAAGGTCAATGATGCAACCTATCGTCGAAGGCAAGAAACCTACCATTAGGGCATGCAGATTCCAAGGTACTGATAGGATTCTAGATCAAATTCATAGATGATGAGCTGTCGTCGATAGAAAGTGACCCATCGTAGGAAAGCCCATAACACGAAACCATTAGATCAAGTTTTGTAGAAATATTTTTTCGGGACTGACTCAGGGATAGTTAATGTAAATGGAGAAAAATGTTTGCAAATGAATGGTTTATTTGAACTATCTCTTGAACACATAACAACATTACAGATGGTTTGGTAACAATTGACCTAAAGCTAATACCCAGAAACTAGTTGAAGACTTTCAATGTGGTTTGATTAACTGTTGGCCAAAGGATTTTCCCAACCCAGGTATGAGTGTGACAAAAAGTGTCATGTTCAAGAGTGGATTACTGCTTAAAACAAAGTATGACAACTGGATTCATTTTCTCTCTTTTTCCCCCACCATTTCTGGCAAGTACCTCTTTATTTTTGACAAGCTTGAGGAGGATAACATTTTCTTGTTGTGTAATCTCATCCTTCGGATGAGTCCAACTTAGTATAAAATCGAACCCTAAGAAGGAGTGGTTCGTTCCTGTTTGTAATCAGCAGGTCCTTTACTATTAAGTTTTAACGAGTCCAATATAGGAGAAACTCGGTGTTTTTCAATTTTAGGGAGTTAGAAGAAAAACTTAAGAAAACTCCGTGGGTGTACTTTTTCATAAATTTAGTCTCTCAAGCCCGAAAAAGGATAAAATAATACAGGAGAGAACTCTATTGACCATGATTAGTCAACATATACCTTTTTCTTAAATAGTCCATTTTCAGTCCAGAAAAGGGGTAAACTTATACTGAAGGGACGACTGTTCATTTCCTTTAACGAGTTCGAATAGTCAAGTACTTGGCAATATATTCATTTCTAGAGAGTCTGAAAAGGGCTTAAAAGAGAACTCCAGGGTTTCACTTTTTTGTAATTTTCAAGAGCCCAAAAAAGTGATAAAAGTGTACTCATCATTTTCACTTTTTTGTAAGTTTTAACGAGTTCAAAAAAGGGACAAAAATGTAATCATAGTTTTCGCTTTTTCATAAGTTTTAACGAGTTCGAAAAAGTGATAAAAAGTGTACTCATTGTCTTCGTTTTTTCATAAGTTTTAACGAGTTCGAAAAAGTGATAAAAAGTGTACTCATTGTCAAAATGATCATTTCACCCAAAAATCCTGTATGTTGCACAAAAGCTTGAAAAATTAAACATACATGTTTTTAATAATTAAAAATTATTCAAAAAAAATCTTTTCAAAGTGGAAAATAAACAAAATAATATTTTATTTATTCAAAAAATCTTATAAAAAAGGATTTTAACCAAATCATTTTTACCATTTGAATCCAGAGTGAAAGTTGAGAGCCTTTGGTAGAAAAAAGTTCTGGAGGAGATAACGGAAGAACCGATCATCTAAATCGAAAACCGTTGAATCCAGGTAATCAACAACACCTTCCTCTTTATTTTCATCCCTTTACATTCTCGTTTAGGCTTTAAAATCGTTTTTTAGGAGAAAAATAGGTTCAAAAAGTCGCCCTTAGGGGTTCGCAGGTAATACACACAGCACCTGCGGACCCCGATAATTTTCCAAAGGAAAATTATCGGGCTTCCACACTTTTCATGTAGAGCGCGTGCGGTGGTCCCCACTGTCTGTGTGCAAAAGGTGCAGAGGCGCCATGAACAAAATAAAAAGATGAAATCTCTCAAATTTAGCCAAATTTTTCCATTTTGATTGCTTCTAGTCTTTTAATGTGTCCATTGTAGAGTAACCACAATGCTTGAATGGAGAGAACGTGAGCATGAAGAGATAGATGAAGCGGAAATGATCAATCCGCCCACATTGTGTTGTTGAGAAACTGTGGACTATATAAATTTTGGGCAATTCAGGGCATGAGGGCTCAAGTAGACTTACTAACATGGTTGGTGAACAAGTGTGACATTCAAGAGCAGTGTTTTATCATTGGGGATCACCGGCTAGAAATTGAGCTAGAAGAAATTTACTTCCTCACCGGTTTATCCAAAAGAGGTGAACCTATTTCGTTATTTGGGGCTAGGCTAGGTGGCCAGTCTGTCGCTAGCTATCAACAAGAATTTTTCAATGAGGAAGCTAATCCCAAGGATAAACGTGTTGACATAAAAAAAATCATACGTCTTGATCTAAAAGTGGTTGCGTTCAAAGTAACCAGATTGTATGGGAGCGCAACTCCACATGTAGCTACTAAGTCCCAAATGCATACAGCGGTTGATTGTTTTAGAGGCACCATATTCAATCGGTGTGAAGCATTATTGGCTAATGTAAAAGGCCAATTGACCAGAGCTAAGAACGCAAAGTTGAAAAACTTTGGATATGGAGCTATCGTAGTTACTTTTGATCTAGAGAGGATTCCATCTCTTGCCCCCCAACTTATCTCGGTTGATGCTGGTGGGATCAAAGAGCCTCGTATGGTCTGCTAGGTGGCACTGATGGCACATCATAGTGAAGGCTGTGAAGTAGTTCGATTCACACCAACATATTTCCATTGGTTTCATAACCAGATCTTTGCCATTGAGGATTTCCCGTATACTGGGATAGATTTCCATGGCGATCATGATATGTCCCTTCCTCTAGGAACACAATGGGAAGAGTGAGGTAAATGAATCATTTTGATGTGTTTTAACTCTATTTTTTATTTTATTTTAATCGTCCAATACTGATGACAAAATTTTTAAAATGCAGATGTTGGTCCATGAAGGCCAGCCACTCTACGCCGCTTCGAGAGGAAGAAAACAGAGCCTGTTGTACCGCCACAGAATCAGGTAGCAGAGATTGTGACTGACCTAGAGAACAACCTGGAGAGGTCGAATTTAGATATCCAGGAGACATCGATAGATGATATTCCTCTTTGTCTCAGAGACATGTCACTGGTGTTCTTGGTCAGTTCAGGAGATTCCTGCGTAGAGTAGCACGGGCAATAGTTTACTACCATGATCATCACCACAGATAGTGGATGATTATGTGGACTATTATATTTTGTTTTTTGTATCACTATTTCTTAGATCATAAGGTGTTTTAAACCTATGATCGTAGACGATGTAATATTTTTTGAAAATACAAGTACTTCTATCTATGATATTACTACTGTTTCCGACTATCTTGTTCAACACATATTGAATGTTGTTTTTATTTACTGCTTTAACGTTGAAAATGTCTGTTTATAACACTACTAGCTAATGCATCAACTAATGTGTTTAAATTTCTTGGAATGTGTTGATATTCAATATAATCAAACTGTCGTTCCAAGAGACGAACCTTCAAAAATAATCTCAATAACAATGTATTTTTAATTATGTATACTCTGTTTAAATGTAATACAATGAGTTTAGAATCTAACCTAATGATCAAACTTCGCATTCCAAATGAAATGGCTTCAGATAATAACTCAATAACTGCACTATATTCTGCAATATTATTCGTTTTTTAATCGAGGCTTACCCCATGCATAGAAACTAACTCATCATTGGGTGAATAAATGACCCAAGTTGCGGAAGAAATGTTCTATGTACTACGACAAGCACCATCAGCAAAGCCAATGTACGTTTGAAAGGATGTCGACATCTGCAATATCAAGAATAATCAAGATAAGAAGGGATAGTATTAAAAGAAAACTTAAACTAGGCACACTCTTCTAATCTAAGGAACACTAGCTACAAAAGTAACTATTATACAAGTGATATCTCCACACAAGAATCAAGCATAATATCTCTTCAGATAAAGCCCATTTCTGGGTTTGTCTAAAGAGACCCCGTCATTCCCAGATGTGTGTGATTCATAGTGGCGGTAATACGGCGGGCTCATGGGATGGAAAGTGGCATAGCCACATGGCCACCCATAGGCTCCAGTAGTGAGCATTAGATTGTTCCAACTGCTCCCATAACTGTTCATTTATTTAGCTCATTTATCGATGCCATCTCCAGCCCTTCAAAATGAATTCGCAGGGTTGTCTTCCTCCATCACCTATGCCTCGGAGCTGAAATTCCCCCCCCCAGAGTCTTAGAGCCGAGCTCCCGAATGCCTTCAAGGCAACACTGTAGTCTCCTCTGCTGCATCGAATTGGTTCCTGGCCTGTACTTCTCTCAAAGCCTTCTCTACAGATTGAAATTCGTCTTTGCGGATAGTTGGACCTTGGACTCTGAGTCCTTGGCTCCTCTGGGTTTTAATCCTCCTGTGCTGACGCCTTAGAGCAATCATTCTCACCTCAGTTCCATCATGCTCCGTTTGCACCATCGCATGTGTTGCTGTCACGACAGCAACTGAGGCAAAGCTGCTAGATTTCCACCTTGTCCCCGCTCTAATTCTTCACACTCTTCTCTGGAGAACTCATATGGACGCTATCCGGCCAGTCGCAGTGGGCGTGGCTGAACTTTTTTTGCAGGCAGGTCTCGCTCTCTGCCTCTGAATTCTCTCCCCACCACTTACTCCCTGACGTTGCCTCATCTGGAAACTACCACCTCCCCGCATCCCTCTTATTCCACTCAGTTTCAATACACTTGCACTATGGAAAGACCACACATAACCACCACCATCACCATTTCCTTCAAAGAGGAACCTTCTAGTGCTGAGTGCCCTCGACCCAGAAAATTGCAGAAGAATTCCAGCCAAGGCGCTCCAACAGCTGTAGTGAAAGGTGGCCCTGCCTCCAGTTGCAGAAGCAATGCTCGGGAAAGCAGTAGAGAGGAATGGTCGGGTAGTGAATATGGACAGGGCAAAGCTAGAAACACCAACATCTCCACGAAAGCTGCGGAAGCCACCTATGGCAAGCATGCAGACGACACCGATGAGTACAAGTGTATTATTGTGGAAGAGACACCTCCCTCCCTAAATGACACCTAAGTTCTCAGGTTTTTTCTAGATTTTGGTTACTGGTTCAGAGTTTTTTGGGCCTTCTTCTATAGTTTATGGTTTTAGAGTCTTTCTGGTAATTTCAAACATTGATCTTTTTTCCATGTGTGACGCTGGTTTCCCCTTCGAGGGTAGCGGTAGAACTACTAAATGGACTGCTTTCCCTTCTAAGGGCAGTTAATTTTTTGTTATTTTGGAGAATTATGTTTCATTAATAGAAATTATTCTTATTTAGAAAAAAAAGAGACCCCGTCATAATCAGTCAATTCATAGGCCCCTTTTGCAAGCACTCGCTTGACAATATAAGGACCATGCCACATGGGTTCGAATTTCCCAACTCCTAGCTTATCGTTAGATTTATCGTATACTAAGACTAGGTCACCTTCTGAAAAAACACGAGGTGTAACACTCCTATCGTACTGAGCTTTCGTTCATTTTTTATGAGCTTCGGTAGCTAATGCAGTGGTGCGTCGAGTCTCATCTAATTGAGCTAAGTTCAAAATTAGTTTTTTCTCTTCAGAGGTAGCTGATAGTAACTCTATGGCTAATTGGAGTGAAAATATCTTGCATTCAATAGGTAACATAGCTTCTAAACCGTAAACCAGTTGAAAAGGAGTGAACCCTATTGCAGTTTTTGCTGAGGTTCGATATGCCCATAGGGATGAAAAAATCATGGTATGAAAATTCGATTTATGAATCCAGATAATCCTTTTTATCATGGTGGTTAAAATTTTATTAACGGCTTCAACCTGACCATTAGCCTGTGGGTAATATGGAGTAGAGTTATCATGGCACATGCCAAGTTGATTGGAAAGTTTGGTCATCATTATGTTTCGAAAATGACTCCCATGGTTAGTGATAATGGCTTGTGGTACACCGAAATGAGCAATCACATGATTGAATACAAATGTAGCTATAGTTTTTCCATCTACCGCAAATGTAGGCATCGCCTCGACCCATTTGGTAAAGTAATCTACAGCGAGAATAATATACCCATGCCCCCCGGTCGAGTGAGGGTTACATGTAATGAAATCAATGCCCCATTTTGCAAAAGGACTGACATCAATTATGGGGTGAATAGGAGCTAGTGGTGCATGCATCTTTCGATCAAATATCTGATAGTTGTGGCACTTTTAGACCACGAGAATGAAATATTTGAATAATGACAGCCAAAAATAGCCAGCGCGTAATATATTTTGGGTTGTGGCATACCTAGACATATGAACACCACATGCTCTAGAGTGGTAGTCATTTAAAACTCTTTCAACCTCTTCATGATTTAGACATCATCGAAAAATAGAGTCCACACCACGACGATAAAGTGTGTCTCCAACAATATTGTATTGTTGAGATTGGTAACGTATTTTTCGTCGATTTTAACATGAGAGTTCAGGTCGAAAATTTTGGGTTTGAAGATAAATGATGATATCTCCATACCATGGATCTATGGTACTGATAAGAAACAAAGATTCATGAGCAATCAGATGCTCTACCACAGTTTCTGCCTCAATATTTGGGAAGTCACACATAAGTTCTGCGAACACCAGTGATTTCTTTGATTTAGAATTTTCAAATTCTAAATCAAACTCTTGCAGGATAACAATCAATTTAGAGTATTTGTCCCCTAGCAGTTTTTTAGTGAAAATGTACATCATGGGGTTACAATCAAATATCACGGTTGTTTTTCATAACAATATGTAATGACGAAATATTTGGACAGCTTGAACTGCTGCTAATGCCAATTTCTCCACATGTGATTATTTCATTTTGGTTGGAATCAAGTTGCGACTAAGATAGTAAATCACATGTTCGTTGTGAAATTCATCTTCTTGAACTATAACCATTCCGATGATGGATTTAGAGGCTGCTAGGTATAAAAAGTAGTCTTGGTTGTAGTTGGGTGGATGCAATAATGGTGCACGGGTTAATGAGTGTTTTAGAGCATCAAAAGATTGATCAACAATCTCATCCCAAATGAAATGAATATTCTATTTCAACAGCCTGGTAAAACCTTTAGTTAACTCAACATAGTTCAGGATAAATCTATGCAAAAAATTTTCTTTCCCTTGCAAACTTTGGAGTTGGTGGAGTGTGGAAGGAGGTAAATTGATAATAGCCTCAACCTTCGAGGGATCGACACGAATGCCTATCTTTGAAACAACAAATCCCAATGATCATCCAGACTGTACACAAAAAACACATTTGTGAGGATCCAGACAAATCTTATAATGCCTACATCTCATAAAGATTTCTCATAAATGAGTAGGATGATCTTCCCTGTGTAATGAGTGAGACATATAAATCATCGAGATAAGGTTGCACAATGTGTTTAATGTCATGAAAAGCATAAGACATTTCCCTTTGGAAATTTGCGCCAACATTCTTTAATCCGAAAGGTAATTTGCAGTAAGCAAAAGTTCCCCAAGGACAAATGAATGTTGTCTTTGTTCTCCAAGGACATATAAACACTATTTTTTCTTGAGCAGTAGAGAGTATGTTGATTTGATTATATCTGGAAAATCCATACATAAATGAGAACATTTCATTTCTGGCACAATCATCAATAATTTGGTCGATATAGGGGGCAAGATAATTGTCTTTTGGATATTGATGGCAGTGTGGGTGCAGGCGTTAAGGAGAGCTGCTCAAACTTAGTTACAATGTTTTCTAATTCAGGAGGAATTTGTCCCTGATCTCCTATTCCACTCTCGGTCATCAAAATTTATTAGATTGGTTGATAAAACTAATAAAAATATTTGCAGAAGCAAAAGTCCCTTTTATCCTTTGAAAACATTATAACTCACTTTTATAACATTCGGAAGAAAAATCCCCTTTTACCCTTTAAACAATGTTAAACCTTTGGAAACATTATAATGCACTTTAAACAATGTTTAAAGACCTTTCGGAAATGTAATACTTTACTTTTAAACAAGGTTTAGAACTTTTGGAAGTTTCGAATCTCAATCACTTAATAAAGCTCTTTTTTGAAACAATATTAAAACATTCGGAAATGATTCCGGATTTAAACCTTTAATAAAACTCCATTTCATAAAACTTCAGGTCCATACCTTTAATTATCCTCCATGCAACTATCCATGCGACCACCGTTGGATCTCCGACGATCATGATCGGACAACTATCGCGTAGAATTAACCCACGTGACTTATCGCTCCAAAGCAACGCGAAATCGACGGTTTCACGCTCGTGACATGTCACGTTCTGATTTGATCACATTCAAATAGAAAAAAACCGCTCGTATGCCAAAAGCGGTGCGAAATAAATAAGTGGTTTTTCAAAAACCGCTTAATCTCAAACTTTTGTTTAAATTGCGTTTAAACACGGATTTTCTCTATTTCTACGGTTTTAATTTCAACTCCTCTTAGAACCCTCCTCTTCCGTTTTGAACTCAATAAACATAGATCATTTATTGAATTTCAATCTCAACTGAAAGAACCAGAATTCCCTCGATTTCCTCTAAATCTTTTACACCAAAGCTAATACCCTCAAATTCTACACAGAATATATAAACGAAGTGGATTTTCGGAGAGATGAAACCCTCCAAGAATTTTCCAAGCTTACAAAAGATAGTCAAAATTCTGCAATTTTATTAAAATAGAGGGAAAACCCTCTCAATTCAATCTTCTATGGCCCAAATCCCGAATTCCTCCTTCTCAGAGGTTACATTTTATAGGTTTTACATAACAGTCGACCTCCTCTTGAGGATCGAATTCTCCTAATTTAGGTAAAATCATAATTACACAATATCTTCCCTAAATCTATCAACTAAAGATTAAATATACTAAATCTAATCTAAAACAGTTCAATCTTCCTAAATACTAGTTCAACCCTATCTAGTACAACTGTAAATTGACAGCTAAAGGTACCAACACCTTTGCTTGTAATTTATTTTTTGATTTTTGGAATAATTAATGAAGCCTTTTGTCTCTAAGCCTCATGCTCCTGCATCAGACTCTTGAGGACAAAAATCTTCATGGGCTCCTATCCATGAGCTCCTCCACAAAACTGCCCAATTTCTGTAGCTTGATTTCTGTCATCCAGGTAGCATATTCAATTGGCTGATCCTTCCACTTGATAAAATATTGAAAATACTCCTGCCCTCTGGTCTTATTAAACACTTTCTTGTCTAATATCCTCTCTGGCTGTAATGTCTTTGCTGTGGGTAGCTGTTTTACCCAGTCAATCTGTTCTCTATCTTCTGGTCTGTCATCTGTACCACCATCTTCATATCTGTATAAATCAACAACATTGAATATTGGAGATATTCCAATATCATATGGTAATTCAATTTCATAAGTATTTGAAGAAAAATTTCTCAATATCTTGCATGGTCCTATATTTTTGAATTTAACTTGTTATACTCCCTCTTTGGAAATATTTCTTTTCTTAAGTGCGCCAAAACCAAATCACCAACTTCAAAATTAACTTCTCTTTTGCTCAAATCTGCTATGTTCTTGTACTTGATGCTGCTGTCTTGTAGCTGCTGCTTTACCTGTTCATGTATTGCTTGAATTTCTGAAGCAAACTCCTCTCCTTCAGCACTTCTCATTTCTACTTTTCCCAAGTTCCTCAATTCAGATACTCCTCTTGGGTGCATTCCATAAACTATATGGAATGGACTCTGCCCTGTACTTCTGTTAGGTGAATCATTATATGCATATTCTGCCTATGGTAAAATATGATTCCACTGTTTAGGATGTTCTCCTGCAAGACTTATCAAAATATTACCCAAACTCCTGTTCACTACTTCAGTCTGTCCATCAGTCTGAGGGTGATAAGCTGAGCTGAAACTTAGTTTAGTACCAAGCTTCTTCCACGATGTCCTCCAAAAATGACCAATAAATTTGGTGTCTCTATCAGAGATAATACTTTTAGGTAACCCATGTAATCTGACAATCTCTTTGAAAAACAAATTGGCAACATGAGTAGCATCACTGGTTTTATAACATGGAATAAAATGTGCCATTTTTTAAAATCTGTCAACTACAACATAAATTGCATCATTTCCTCTCTGTGTCTTAGGCAATTCTAAAACAAAATCCATGCTTACCATATCCCAAGGTTTGTCTGGAATAGGTAATGGAATGTACAAACCTGCATTTTGACTTTTCCCTTTTGCATATTGACAAATTTTACAATTCTTCACATACTTTTCCACTTCAGATCTCATCTTTGGCCAAAAATAAAAATGACTTAGTTGCTCATAAGTCTTATCAACACCAAAATGTCTAGCAAGTCCACCACTATGTTTTTCCTTGATAAATTTTCTCTCATAGAACAATTTGGTATGCACAATTGATTTCTTTAGAATAATAAACCCTCTTGCAAGAAATAATCTAACCACTGACTTCTGTCTATCAAAACAGGATTACAACATGCTTCAAATTCTTCTTTGAAATCCAAATCTGTCTTATAGAGTTCTTTAAGAAAATCAAAATATAACACTTCAATTTGACTTTCTTGAACAAGAATGCTTTTCCTACTCAAGGCATCAATGACCTTGTTTGCTTAACCACTTATATGCTTCAATACAAAGTTGAAACTTTGAAGATATTAAATCTATTTTGCATGTTTTTGATTCAATTTAGGCTGTTGCATAATATATTGTAAAGCATGATTATTTGAATATAGCACAAATTATTTAGACATTAAATAATGTCTCCACTTCTTCAATGACTGTACAATTGCATAAAATTCCTTGTCATATGAAGAGTACTTCCTTCTTGCCTCATTCAACTTCTCACTGAAATATGCTACAGGTATATTTTCTTCAATTAATACAACTCCAATAGCTTCCCCACTGGCATCACATTTTACTTGAAATTGTTTATTAAGATCAGGCAAAACTAAGACAGGTTTCTTAGTTATCTTTTGGTTCAAGAACTGAAAATTCCTTTCATCTTCAGCAGTCCATATAAATGGTTTTTTTTGCTTCTTTATGGTTTCAATGATAGGTGCATTGATCTTACTAAATTTCTTTATGAATTTTCTATAAAATCTAGCAAGACCATGAAAACGTTTTACCTCAAAAACACTTTTAGGTGAAGGCCACTCCACAATTGCCTTTATCTTCTCTGGATCCATTTTTAATCCTTCAACAGAAATAACAAAACCTAGATATATCAATTCTTCTTTCATGAATGAACATTTCTTTAAATTTACCAGTAACTTCTCTTGATGTATCTTCCTTAAGACATAATTAAGATGTCTCAGATGTTCTTCTTTTGTTTTGCTGCAAATTAATATATCATCCAGATATACTATTGCAAATTTACCAGTAAATTCCTTTAATACTTAATTCATAAGCCTCATAAATGTACTAGGTGCATTTGATAAAACAAAAGGCATTACCATCCATTCATACAATCCCTCATTTGTTTTAAAGGTTTTTTTCCATTCCCCTTATCCTAATTTGATGATACCCACTTTTCAAATCTAGTTTTGGAAAATATCTTGCTCCACCCAAACAATCCATCAAATCTTCAATTCTAGGTAAAGGAAATCTATACCTGATTTTTATCTTGTTAATTGCTCTTGAATTAGTGCACATTCTCCAACCTCCATCTTTCTTCGGGACTTAATACTATAGGTACTGCACAAGGAATCAAACTTTCTCTAATCAAACTTTTGTCAACCAATTACTGCACTTGTTTTCTGATTTCTTCATTTTCTGTAGGAGTCATTCTGTAATTTTCTTTATTTGGAAAATTTGATCCTAGAATCAAATCTATCTAATGGCTGATTCTTCTTATAGGTGGTAATTCATCAGGAAAATCATCCACAATAATATCACAATAACTCTCCAACATTTCTTGAATTTCAATTGGCAAATCAGAAATTTTAGTAGAAGTAAATACTACCTTAGGTTTGCAAACTAAAGCAAAATTTACCTCATCATCTTCAATCTGCTGCAAGTATTCTTTTCCACTCAACAATAAAGCCTTTGGATCAGAATTTTTACTTGATGCATCTTCTTCTTCCATAGGTGACAATGTTTGATTCATACCATCTTTGAAAAACTTGTAAGTGTTTCTCTTTCCATCATGTACTGCTGCTCTGTCATACTACCAAGATCTACCCAACAATATGTGACACACATCCATAGGCATCACATCACACATGATTTTATCTTTGTAACTTCCCATCTGCAATTCTATTTCACATTGTTCCTTTACTATCAGTTGATGTCCCTTCTGAAGCCATGACACCTTGTAGGGTGTTTGATGTTCCCTTGTCTTCAATTTCAACTTCTCTATCACCTCTGTAGAGACCAAATTATATGTACTGCCACTATCAATTACCAATTGATAGCATTTCCCTTGAACTTTGCACACACTTCTGAACAAAGTCTTTCTCTGTGTTGGTTCAACAACTTCCTTTGTTTGTTTTAACAAAACCTTGTTAACCACCAAATATTCTCCTTTCTCTGGCACAATTTCTTTCTCTGTTATAGGCAAATTTGCTGCTTCTTCTTCAGTCTGAGCAACAATTTCATTTCTCTGGTTTGTCCCCACATTCTTTGGACACTCATAGGCTCTATGTACTAATTTGTTACATCTGTAACATCTCAATTCTCTTCCTCTGTTTCCGCATCCTCTTCCTCTGTAAGGACTCCTTCTGCCACTTGTATCGCCTTCTATGGGTGCATACTGAGGTGAGCTGCTGCTAGCTTCATCTCTTGGTGCTGTAGATCTTCCTCTACCAACTTGACTTCCTCTTACTCGGAAAGTACCTCTTCCTTTGGC
Source organism: Pinus albicaulis (assembly GCA_034641835.2). NCBI lineage: Eukaryota > Viridiplantae > Streptophyta > Pinopsida > Pinales > Pinaceae > Pinus > Pinus albicaulis. The sequence goes on along the minus strand of CM076572.1, from coordinate 1,348,598,866 downwards.
ATATTGATTTCTTACGAGTTTTTCTTCAGCTTTTAAGGCCATTTGGCAAGCCTCTTCTACTGTTTTAGGAGAAAATATACTTATCTCATCTTGAATCTCCATTCTGAGACCATTTATGTACTTGGAAATCTTCTCTGTTGTATCTTGAATTTGTCCTGCTCTTATGCTCACTTTGTAAAATTCTTCTGTGTATTCTTTTACTATCATTAATCTCTGTCTAAGATTCTGCATTTGTCTAAATAATGAAAGCTGATATTCACTAGGAAAAAACTTACCTCTCAACTTTGCTACCATTCTGTTCCATTTCTTGATTGGCTGCTTACCAACTCTCCTTCTTTTTGCTTGCACTCCATCCCACCAAAGTGCTGCATGTCCTTTCAACCTTGTGACAACAAACTTAACTCTCTTTTCTTCACTCATCTCTTCATAATCAAAGAATTTATTCATTTCATTGATCTAGTATATCAACTCTTCTGGATTCAATCCTCCTGCAAAAGCTAATACTTCAAGTCTAGGCTTGGATGTAGATCCTAAAACTGATTTAAAGAATCTCATATCCGGAGTAATCTCAACATTTTCTTCTTCTTCTTATTCAACTTCAGGTTCACTGACATCTTCAGGATCTCTCTGTTGTCCTGTTTCAATTTCTCCTAATTTGGATTGAATCTGCTACATAGTCTCTAGTACTTCAGCATTTGCAACTGGTCTACCTCTTCTTCTACCAGCCATATTGGATTTCTTTTTCCAAATTTTGGAAGCTTGTTTAGTATCTGGAAAATGCTTTGAAGACTGCTCTGATACCATAAATGATGGCAGTGTGGGTGCAGGCGTTAAGGAGAGCTACTCAAACTTAGTTAAAATGTTTTCTAATTAAGGAGGAATTAGTTCCTGGTCTTTCTTTCCATTCTTGTTCATCAAAATTTATTAAATCTGCTTGATAAAACTAATAAAAAGACATGCGGAAGAAAAATTCCTCTTTACCCTTCGGAAACATTATAACTCTTTTAAACCAATGTTAAACCTTTGGAAATGATGTTTAAAAGCCCCTCGACAATGTAATAATTTTACTTTTAAAACAATGTTTAGAACCCTCTCGGCAATGTATTTATGAACTTCAAACTCTTAATAAAGCTCCATTGAAATAATATTAAAACCTTCGAAAGTTTAGACTTTCGGAAATGGTTCCAGACTTCAACCTTTAATAAAAATCCATTTCATAAAACGTCGGGTCCATACCTTTTATTAACCTCCACACAACTTTCAACGTGAACACCATCGGATCTCCGACGCAAAATATCGAACGACTATCGCGTTCAATCAACCCCCGCACTTTATCACTCAAAAGTCACGTGAAACTGGAGGTTTCGCGCCCGTGACATGTTGTGATATGATACGATCGCATTCAAATAGAAAAAACCACTCGCCACCCCAAAAGCGGCGCGGCAACAGTGGCTGGTTTTTCCCAAAACTGCTTGGTCTAAAATCTTTTGTTTTAATCGCGTTTTACCACGGATTTTCACTATTTCTATGGTTTTAACTTCAACTCCTCTTAGAACCCTCCTTTTCCGCTGTGAACTCAATAAACATAGATCATTTATTGAATATCCAATCTCAACCAAAGAACCAGAATTCCCTCAATTTCCTCTAAATATTTTACACAGAAGCTAATACCCTCAAATTCTACACAAAATATATAAATCAAATGGATTTTCAGAGAGATGAAACCCTCCGGGAATTTTCCAAGCAATAAAAAATAAATGAAATTCTGTAATTTTATTAAAACAGAGGAAAAACCCTCTAAATCAATTCTTCCACGACCCAATTCGATCCCGTCCTTCTCAGAGGTTACATTTATAAGATTTTACATAACAGTCGACCTCCTCTTGAGGATCGAATTCTCCTAATTTAGACAAAATACTAATTACATAATATCTTCCCTAAATCTATCAATTGAAAGCTAAATATGTTGAATCTAATCTAAAAATGTTAATCTTCCTAGATACTAGTTCAACCCTATTTAGTACAACTGTAAATTGACAGCTAAAGGTACCAACACCTTTGCTTGTAACTTTTTTTTTGGATTTTTGGAATAATTAATGAAGCCTATTGTCTCTAAGCCTCATGCCCCTGCATCACCAAGTTAGGGCACAAAATGGGGAGAGACCACCACCAAAATTTCAATTTTCTCTTTCTCTATCTCTTTGATGGAACTCGCATTCCTTTCAGCTTCCTTAACCAACTGCACACTTTTTCCTATGCAATAGTAGATATCGAACTAACTTGAGAAGTGATGCTCGAAATGAATTCAATCTCCTTCTATTTGTAGGCTCCATGTGAGGTCAAATAGGTTTCTTTGACATTGGCTTGACTTCCTTAAGGTCGACTTGAGGTGGAGGTACTATAAATAATTTTTGACTCAATAATAAATATTTTTACATGATTTAAAAGCTTAATAAGGGTCTCTTTAAATATGTAATGACTCTATAAACTCAAAATAAATCCTAGAAGTCCACAATGGGGACTTTGACCTAAAACATAATGACCCAAGCATGAAACCCATGCTTTAATAAGTCATTTAATAATAATAAAAAAATATTTTCTTTATTCTTTTCACAAGTACATTAAATAATGACTCAATTATAATTTATGAAGACCAAACCTAGTTACAATATTCAACAACTTGAACTCCCTTGCTTTAGTCTGCGTCCAAGTGTGAATGTTGATGTTCTTCGACTAAATGTTTGTGACCTACCAGTTGACCTCCCAACCTACTCATTGGGTACTCTTCTTCCCTGCAGACCCTTGAGCTGCAATGGGGTTGCACAATAAAGGAATAAATCTAGCTGATGGAGAAGAGCACTCTTGGCTCAAGAGTATCCTCTCTAATTTACTCCATCTCACCAAACTCACTATAGTTCGTAGTCACTCACAATGAAGTTCTCTCATCCATACAAAAACAGGGAAAAAAAGGGTCGCTATCCCATAGCTTAACAACAAAGCATATGTCCAGTCGTGTGTTCACCAAGAACATCAATTCTCCCTCAAGTTATCTATATTCGGTAGGATTTTCTAAAACTTGACCAGCAACACTTCCACATAGCTTCCTGAAATTTAGTTCCATTAGTGTAGTCACAGACTTGTAGTCCACCATGCCACATATTTCTAAAAAATGCACAATATATTTTCCTTGAGAAAGGAAAATCTCACCTAAATTTTGCGAGGCCTCCAATCCTAGGAAGTAATGCATCAATCCTACTTCCTTCATCTTGAATTCAGAAGTCAATTCCCTCTTACATTGATAAATGAGAGGGTCTACACCAGTTATAAATATATCATCAGCATATAAGACCAAAACAAGTGGCATGTCCTTTTCAACCTTGAAGTGTAAGTTTGGATCAACATAGCTCCTTGTAAATCCCAACTTCATGAGATAACTATCAATCCTCTCATACCAAGCTGTAGGGGCTTGCTTTAACCGATAGAGGGATTTCTTCAAATCACATCTTCATCCTGCATACATGAGTTTTTCTATCTGGATCTTAAAACCCCTAAGGTTGTTCCAAGTAGACTTCTTACTTAAGTGAGACATGTAAGAATGCAGTATTGACATCCATTTTATGTAGGATCCATCCTTGATTTGCAACAAGAGAAACTATGAATCGTATAGCAATGTATCAGGCAACTAGAGCAAAAATATCATGATAGTCGATTCCTTCCTTTTATGAGAAGCCACAGGACATGACCCTTGCCTTTTATTTCTTATAAATTCCATCAAATACATGTTTAATATTGTAGATCCATTTCGAAGTGACTACAAACTTGTTCTTGTGTCCATGTACAACTTTCCAGACATTGTTCTTCATGATTGACTCATATTATTCATCCACAACATCTTTCCATACCTGGTGCTTCACAACTTCTTCGAAGTGAAAGGTTCAATTTGAATGATAGTACTGGTGGCACCCAAGTATCCTTGATACTTGGTAGGTTTCTTAGTTTCTCGAAAATTTCCTCTTGGGACAACATGATTTTCTGCATCTTGAAGTGTATCTTGAAGCCATAGTGTTATTTTATTTGAGATAGAGGGATCAAAAGGAGGTGGATCAAGTGGATCCATCAGGCCATCAACATCGGGCATAGGTTCATCCATCGAAGGTTCTTCTTAAATTTTAGCAGCATCATCATCCTTATTTGTGATGGGGAGATCCCTTGACATTGTTCTTCATCATTGACTCATATTATTCAGCCACAATATCTTTCCATACCTGATGCTTCACAACTTCTTCGAAAATGCAAGGTTCAATTCTAATGATAGTACTAGTGGCAACCAAGCATCCTTGATACTTGGTATGATTCTTAGTTTCTTGAAAGTTCCTCTTGGGGAAACATGATTTTCTGGATCTTGAAGTGTATCTTGAATCCATAGTGGTATTTTCTTTGAGATAGAGGGATCACAAGGAGGTGGATCAAGTGGATCCATTGGGCCATCAACATCGGGCATATGTTCATCCATCGAAGGTTCTTCTCGACTTTTAGCAACATCATCATCCTTCCTTGTGATGAGGACATCCCTTGCTTTTCTGAGGGTAGAGTCTTCATCAAAGATACCATCTCTAATTACTACTACATTTCTCTGAACAGGTACAAAAACTCGATATGCCTTTGAATCTTAACCATATCCAACAAATATACTTTTCTCCCAAGAGGCTTCCAATTGTTCCTTTTCTCTTTTGGTACATGAAAATTGTTTAGTCAATTTAATGTCTTAAATTGCTATGATAAATTATCGACCAGAGTTAGTAATCTTATGAAGTGTAGGTGCACTATATATTCTAGAAGCCTTTTCTTAGGCTTCCAATTGTTCCTTTTCTCTTTTGGTACATGAAAATTGTTTAGTCAATTTAATGTCTTAAATTGCTATGATAAATTATCGACCAGAGTTAGTAATCTTATGAAGTGTAGGTGCACTATAGATTCTAGAAGCCTTTTATTACTTAATTCGTTGTGTTGGTTTTATATGTTGTTTTTAGGATTTTGCATTTATCTTGAGACTAAGAAATCATTTATAAAATGAAATCTAAATTTAACTAACAAAACTTTAATGATAATTCTATTTTTAGCTTATCTAAATATGAATGATTATATTCAAGGAAACCAAAAACAAAAAGGGATTATAATATTTTTGTATGTTTCGTAGTTTTTATGAAAAAACAAGAAAGTAACTACACCTAAAGAAGAATTTTAATGCTTGAAAAATAAAACTAAGAAGGAAGAAAAGGAAATGTTTAATATTAATCTAAGAAAGGAATTTAATCTATAAATTAATCTTAAAGAAGATATTCTAATGAATGAAAGATAAAAATTACAAGAAGGAAGAAAAGGAAATGTTCTTCTAAGAAAGAAAAATGATCTATGATATTGTATCAAAAGAAATCAATCTAAGTGATAAACCTTAAACTATGTCAAATCAATCTATGCCAAGAACTATGATAAAATTATCTCAAAAACATCTATCTAAATTACTTATAAATCTATTTAATTAAGTAACGAAACATCTAATTAAATCATCTCTAAGTCAAAACAAAACATTAATCCTAACTATGTCTAAGTCTAGCAAAATATATATATCAAAACTATCTTTAATCTACTAAGTAAAACATCTATCTATATTATTCCTATAAAGCAGAATATCTATTTGAATAAATTATAAATTTGTTCAATGATAAAGCAAAGCATCTAAGTAAGTTATGTGAATGGAAATATTAAACCAAAAATATTAAATGTAAGTAACTATGCTAAGGAGATTCAGAACTATTTGCAATCAGGAAAGAAAGCGGAGTATGTATCTACTGTGCAAAACTAGAATGCATATTTAATCTATGAAATGAAAAATGAAGCATGTATCTACTAAGCAAGAGAATACAATGAAGGTTTTAATCTACGAAATGAAAATGCTAACAGAGTTATGCTATTAAGTATGTTAAGGAAAGAAAAGAAAACAAAACATTTAACTATGTGGAAAACACAGTAAAAAGCATGAAGAATTAAACTAAGAAATAACAAAAGACTAAACTACTAAACCTCTACTCTGCAGGGGCCCTCCACAAAAAATGGTTCTAAATTGACTTGCAACTAATTACGCATCAATGATTCTGAAAATGGCTTCTCCTTGGATTGATAAAAACATAGTTTTAATGTATAACAATATTACAATAAAAATCAAGCTTATTTCCGGTTTATACAATTTGATATTTATAACAAAGTCGAATTGATTGTCTGAGGTGATCTCTCCTAAAAAGACTAATTAAAATTGGAATAAAACTCTAAACAGAAATGCGATCTTCATAGATTTGACGATTTTCTACGTGGAGAGGAAATCATGAAGCTTTCATCTTTGCTCGCTTGTCTCGATTCTCTGCTTTGACTGACCCTTTGACCGTGATTTTAGGTGCTATCTTTCTCGATCTTGGACAGGTAGGTAGGATAGAATTCATGAGTGGATCATTTTTAAACTACCCGTGTAATTCACTCCTATATTCCTTCTTCAGAACCTGTTAGATAATGGTGGTAGCTACATAAACAAAGATTAGCTACAAAATTGCATGAATTCTGTAGCTAAATAAAAATATTATTCAAATAATAAGAAACATTTTAAAATATAAAAAAAATATCATTTAAATACCTTTCCAGACTGAAAATGTGTAAACCAATACTGATTGAGCTTATTTATTTTGAAAAAAAGGAAGAAAATGTAGTGAAATGGATGTCAAAATAGAGACAATCTCGAGGCTCAACATTCCCCCACTAAGAGACCATTGGATGTCCTCATGCAACTTCAAAATTGTGAGTCTTCACGTTATCACAACATATGATCCGATACCTCTACCAGGACATCTAAATTTATCTTCTTTCCCTTCTTTGAGGTCACTACTACCCTTGGTTTCCTCATTAGAAGTATATAATTCAAATTTATGACCTGTCTGTTCATATATCTATTCTTCTTTTTCAACTTCTTGTTCTTGTTTAAACATAACCCCAAATGGAGAAGAGTATTATCATTGATGGTCTTCTCAATTTGATTTTGCATCTTCAAAGATTCATTTTCCTGCTTAATATGCCTATTTAGTGTCTCTAGTTCAAAAATTTCTTGTTTTAGAGTATTTACTAGAGGTTCTTATGGACTAGAAGGCTGTTATTCAGGATTTTATGTCGTTCCTGCAGTTATTCTTTCTAAAGACTCAATGTAATCATAAATTTCTTGCCGAACTTGATCAATTTCTAGAGTTCTTCTGCTTGGATCCTGTGTGGGAGAGGCAATAATAGGCGATGGCACCTCAATATTTTCTTCTAAGTCAACAAGTTATGTTAATTATGGAGGTGAATTTTTGGCTGCTTTGCTAAGTTTGTAACTTCTTCTTACTGGTTGTGGAGGATTTTGAGTTTTTGATTTCTCTGTGTTTATGAATTTGTCTTTTCCCTTCATGTTGCCTTCTTTCTTTTTATCAATTTTTTTTCATGAATTTTCCGAACAACCGTGTAATAGGAATTTCATCTTCTGACTGTTCTTGAGATGGTTTTTCATCCACAATAAGCCTCTCAATTTTTCTCTTTCTGCCTCCTTTTCCTTTGTTATCACTAGGTTGCTCTTGTTCTCTTTCTTGGAAATGATTTCAGATTAAGAAATCTTCCCAAGTATCTCATAAAATTTTTAAATGAAATTCAATAAGATTTTTTATCAATTGATGATGATACATTGTATTATCTATGAATTGAATCCCCTTTTGAACAGTACTTTCCATCTTCCTTAAGCTATTCAGTAAAAAGTATGGAAGGTTCATCTCTTTATCTTCTAAAAAATTCATTAATAACCTAAAATGATAGAAGAACATACATCCCAAACTTCTTTCAAAGATAACAAATTTTTGAATTATCAACAAAAGGTTTCTCCATTTACCTTTAAGAGTTGTGCTAGGAATTCCCTTTTTGAAAATACTAGTGTCCATACCTAGGTCTTTCAAGAAGGTTTTCCATTCTTCTCCACTGATTCCTCTATTATTAAACCATCTGTTTCCTATATTTGGAAGTCCCGTAGCTTTCTTCATGGAGGTTTATGTGACTGCAAATTTGATGTCACCGATTTCAACTTCTACTCCGTCGAAGGCCCTAGCAAACGATTTCGTGACTTCCTTGTGAAACCCATCAAATTTCTCCACGAAGTTAAGCCACTGTGCTTTCTGCAATATTTCCTTTAATTTCAGATATCCCTCCATGAATTTCTTCCCCACGGGCTCTGTTCTCACAATCAAACCCATATCTTGTCGAGAGTTTTACCTTCAAGACTGCCTCTTTTAACTAGGTGAATTGAGGGTTTCAGTATGAGTTTGAAAATGTGGATGATTTATGTCATGAAATGGTAGAGAAATGCAGGTAAATGAGTGAATGAGAAAGGTTTTAGAGGCATGAGTGAGGTTTTAGAATAGGAAATGATCGTTTAAATCATTAACGAATGAAACCAAATTTGATCGTTAGGGAGATCATGATGAGGTTTTAGTGGCGAATCATGAGATTAGATCTCTATTTGGCATAATTAGTCTTTTTAATGATGACATTTGAGTTGGTGGTATATGATCATCTAATTCATATATATTAATGTTTGCAACCTTATTATTTAAACAAAATTTTGCATTTGCATACCTTGGATATAACTAACCTTAATTGTTTCTTCTTTGTCTTGGTTCTTCAGGTATTCTCCAGTACAATTTTCAATATGATCTTCAATATAGCCTTCAATTGCTTCTATCAAACGGTCCTATTATATCTAGGCTTCAGAGGTGTATAAGAGATGCATAAATTTATGAGAGCTGCAAAAATTCAACAATTCTATAGCTAAACTTTGTTTTTCTGAAAAAGAAATAGAAATGCAAAGAATTTGGGATTTTTAGAATTGGAATAAAGAAAATGTAAGATATCAGAAAAAAATTCTGATTTTCACCTTATATTTTCTGTATAAGAATGCCAATCAATGATTGGTTTTTATACTTATGCAATTTATTTTTTATTTTTTTTAGATATGAAAATAAAAAGAAGACTAAGTTGGGGAAGAAGAAAGAATCTTCTTCACCAACTTCATATCAGAATTATCTTGAAAAATATTGAAAAACTCCACTTTTTTCAATGGCTTATGATAAAACTTTAGTCGATGTACATTTACAAGGAGAGGAACATTTTCTTCATCTATAGCTCTAATCATGACTGCTCCATTATCAAAGATTCTCTCAATCTCATAAGGCCCAAGTCAATGAGTTTGAAATTTCCCTTGGAAGTCTTTGAACTTTGAGTAAAAAAGAAGTGACCAATATCCTGCTTGAAATTTTCTTTCTTTAATGTATTTATCATGCCATCTGGATCTCTGTTGCTAAACTAGGCTGGTATTTTGAATTTCATCTTGCCTTATTTCATCAAGCTCATTAAGTTGTTCCATTATATGCTTTTGTGCTTCTGACAAGTCAAGTCCCAATTTGACTACTATTTTGAAGGTTCTTATTTGGAACTCTATTGGAAACAATACTTTATTCCCATAAACAAGTTCATAGGGAGTATATCATGTTGTCTTTCTTCATGTAGTCCGGTATGCCCATAAAGCTTCAGGAAGCCTTTCTTCACAATCCCTTCTATGTAAATGTCTAGCCTTTATGAGAATTGTTTCAGTCAGTTTATTAGTAGACTCCACTTGTACATTTGCCTATGGATGGTATAGAGTGGAATTAATGTGCTTGATTTTTTACTCTTCCATGATCTTTTGCATCATTCTGGATGTAAACTGAGTTCCCTGATTTGTCAAAATTTCCCTTGGGACACCAAAATGAGTAAAAATATCATAAAAAAGAAATTAAACTAAAATATTTTCATTAGAAAAATAAAGTGCTTTAGCTTCTACCCATTTAGTGACATAATCAGTGCATACAAGAATATACCTCTTTTTTCTTGAAGGTGGAATGACTAGTCCAACAAAATCTAGAGCCCATTTTTGAAAGGGCATGACGAGTACCTGTGGTTGTAAGGGAATTTCATCTGAAGGAACATGTTTCCATTTTCTCTGACAACTATCACATATTTTAACATATTCCTTGGCATCCTTGAAAAGGGAAGGCCAATAATATCCTAAAAGAAGGATTTTGTAGGCAGTCCTCTTATCAACAAAGTGTCCTCCACATGGCTCATCATGGCATGATTTCAATATTTCAGGTATTTCATCTTCTCGTACACATCTTCTAATGATGAGATCTGGTCCTGTCTTGTCCAATTCCTCATTTACCCATGAATATGATCCACTCATTTGAATTATCTTTCTCTTTTATATAGGAAACAAATATGATGGTAGTTTTCCTGTGGCTAAGTAATTGGAAATGTCTAAAAAGCATGGAGATTTAGTAGTTATTGAAAAAATATATTCATCAAGAAAACTATTTTCTACTTGTGTATCATTATTATAATTTTGAATTCTAGACAAAACGTCAGCAATTGTGTTTTTTTTCCAGGTCGATCTAAAATGGTGATATTAAATTCTTGCAATACTAGCAACCATCTTGTGATTCTACCATTAGTGATTGATTTATTCGTTAGATATATAATTGCAGAATGATATGTGTGAATGAAGGTTTCATAGCCATGGATGTAATGTCTAAATTTGTTACTAGCATGGACAACAACTAGAAACTCTTTTTCAGTAACAGTACAATTTAACTCGGCAGGAGTCAAATTCTTATTTGTATAGTAGATGGCATAAGGGGTCAAGTATTTTTGTCCTAATACAACTCCCAGAGTTGTATTTGAAGCATCGGTTGCGATATGAAAAGGTAATTTCTAGTTTTGTCTTCTTAAAATGGGTGCTTCAAATATATTTTCTTTCAAAGTTTCAAATGCCTTTTGGCACTCAGGGTTCTAGCTAAATTAACAATCCTTTGTGAGAAATTTCAAGAGTGGATATGTAATTTTTGTGAAGTTTTCTATAAATCTTCTATAGTATCCTATAAAACCAAGAAAAATCCTAAAATATTTTTGGCAATTTGGAATTGCTAATTTGGAAATAAATTTAACTTTAGATGAGTCCACCTTTAATTCCATTCCCTAAAATATGGTGTCCTAAAACAATTCCTTCAGTAAACATCATAAAAAAAATTTCATGACTTAATGAGAGATTTTCTTCCTTACATATTATGAGAAATTTTTCCAAATTTTCAAGGGCTTCTTCAAAATAATTTCCATAGACTGTAAAGTCATCCATATACACTTCCACACAATCATGAATTAAATAAGAGAAAATTCCTAATACTGATCTTTGGAATGTTGCAGGTGCATTGCATAATCCAAAAGGAAGTACTCGGTAAGCATAAGTTCCCCATATACAGGTAGATGTGGTTTTGTCTTGATCTTCAGGTGCTACCTAAATTTGATTATACCCACTAAAACCGTCCAAAAATGAAAAATATTTCTTCCCTGCTAATATATCTAAAAATTGATCTATGAAGGGCAATGGAAAATGATCTTTTAAAGTAGTTTTATTCAACTCCCTATAATCAATACACACCCTCCATTTTCCATTCTTTTTATGGACAATTACTAAAGGTGAAACCCACTAACTGTATATTGGATGAATAAAGTTTACATTCAATAGTTTTTGTAGTTCTTCCTTTACAATTTCCATAAGATTTGGATTCATTCTTCTTTGAGGCTGTTTGATTGGTCTAGAATTTTCCTCAATATAGATATGATGTATGCAGGTTTCAAGATTGATTACTTTCATGTCAGTGTATTCCCCTGCATATGAAGAATTTTGTTTTTGCAATGTTTTTATTAACTCATCTTTTTGAAATTCTTGTGGATTTTTGTTTATGTTTAAAGTTTTACCTGGAAATATTTCAATTGAAGAATTTCCAATTTTTTCCATAGAATATAAAGACATTTGTCTGGATGATAAGTATTCAACATTACACTGTTCTTGAAAATTTTGACTATTCTCACATTGTGAAAATGATTCATGATTTTCTATTGAATTTAGAATTTGAATTTCTTCACTAATGTGTGAGATAGTAAAAATAGGTTGTATGCCATTGTAATAATCCATCCATTCTTCATTTTCTACTTCTATCATTTCTTTTGTTGCAGGATATAAAGTGAATTTATTTGTTGACCTTCCATCAGAGATCTAAATATCACCATATTTACAACTAATGAAAGCATCAGCTGTAGCTAACCAAGGTCTTCCTAATGTCAATGGATGTCCTCCTAAGTTATTCTTGAGAGTTAAAATCATAAATTCAACTGGATATTCCCAAGAATCTAAGGACACATAAATGTCTTCTAATACACCATCATGTTTGAAAACTGATATGTCTGCTAGTTGTAGTAATGTGGGTGTATATCGAATATTTGGAAGTTTTAGTTGTTCCATGGTTTGTTTACTCATGATGTTTATGGCCGCTCCTAAGTCGATCAATGTATTTGGTATTTCAATACCATTCATGTGTGTTTTTACAATAGGACTTCCCGGATCCAAATATTTCTATATGGTTTTTTTTCCCATCATGAAATCCACAAATTTTCCCACTAATTTTATTCTTTTTACTTCTTTGTTTTCTTTCAGTTTTATTTATACTCAATTCTCTTATTTTTTTTGCAAGGATTGGAATTTCCTTAATAGCTTGTAACAAAGGAATTTTGATACAAAAATTCTTCAATTCATCTAATATATCATAGTTAGGCAACATGATTTGTTTTTCTACCCCTTTTTCAATTTGTAATATTTTAGGGAAAGGAGGTTTAGGTATAGATACTAAAGGTTTCTTTATGATATGAGTTGATTTTAATGGATTTTCTTGTATTTGATTTTGAATATTTTGATCTTGATGAAGAGAAATCTCTTCATCAAAGTGATCAAATTTTTCTTGAATAACAATAGAGGGGTTTTTCTTTTCTAATATCCTATCAGATCTAAGTTGAACATTGTTAAGATCTAGTGGGGTTATCATATAAGACTAAAAAATTTGTCCCTCCATGTTATAAATAGGTTGTGCATTTTTATTGTTTGGGTTTGGGAGTGGCTAAGTAGGTAGTTGGTTTGGCCTTTGTGGAAATTGAAATGAAATTTGTGGATTATGATTTGGAAATTGAGGTTGTTGACTAGTTTGAGGAAAATATTTGGGTGGATAGTCCGGATAAGATTATGGATATTGGTGATATTGAGATTATCTATCATAAGGATTTTGCATTCCTTATGTCCAAGGTTGAGGTTGAGACCAGGGTTTCTACCATGGCATTGATGAATTCCAGTTATTGTGTGGGGGATCAGTATAAATCTGAGTGTTAAAGCCTTGAGTTTTTGGTCCTTTCCATGGTCTTCTAGAAACAAAACAAAGAGGATATACTTCATGTGGGGATATTTCCTCTTGGAAAACAACCTTAAGAACTGGTATAGAAGGGAATTTGTTTGTTTTATGATTTTCTATACATATGACATAGGTCTCTATGATTTTTAAATCAAGAGGACATTCTCTTAAGGCATGTTTATTTTTGCATTTAGGACAGAAGATAGATAAGGTATAAATTTCAAATATTTGCTTGTTTTGTAACTTTAAGGTGTCTATTTGTTCACTAAGACTCCCTAAAATATCTGTTTTAAATTCATCGATAAAATTTCCTATTTATGCTCTACTTACTATTCCAACTACAAATTTATTCACTCTAGAGAGAATAGGATCTCTTGGACTTCTCCCATTTTTATTGACTTTCCTCTTGAAGGATGTATGCATAATTAAGAGATATCAGGTAATGATAGTTGAGAGTTGTCTCCCTTTCCCATCATATTAAGAATATCTATCCATTCATCTCTAATGTATTTCAACAGGAGATCTTTTAAATTATCTTCATCCAAAATTTCCATCATAACCCTTTTTAGATTATAATTGAATCTTTCAATTAGGTCTTCTAAGTTTTCACCTTCTTTTTGCATCATCTTAAAAAAAAACACCTTTTTGATTTTGAGGTGTGTAGTAATCCTTGTATTTTTGTAAGAATGCACTTTTCATTTCTTCCCATGTCCTAATAGAATGTATTATTAAGCCCATCAACCATTTTAATGCTAAATCATTAAGTGTTGTAGGAAACAATTTCAAGTTTTGAGAATCGAGTAAGTAGTCATATGATCTACATAGAACTTCGAATTCAAAAATATTTTTTTTTCAGGATATTCACCCCTTAATCCATGAAAATTGGGAAGGATGGAGGGTGAGATATTCTTCATTGTGGAGTTGTATCTTCATCTAATATAGGAAATCGAACAAGATCTAATTCTTCTCTGTTTCCTCCTCCTTCTCTTTTTTTTTTCTCTTTCTTCTCCCCTTCCTCTTCATCCTCCTCCAATCCTAGGTATACCCACTCCTAGTCTTAATTTTTCATCATTCAAATTGTGTACTTCTCCTTCTCCTTCTCCAGCCATTGTAGATTCTTCAGAACTAATATAGGTTTCTAGATTTGGAGTGAATTGTTCCTCTTCTAATTCTTCTGGTTCCTCTATCAATGGTATATTAAAGAAGACTTATTCCTCTTCTCCACTAGGGATTTCTAGCTCTTGGGCCAAGAGTTGTTCTCTAGTAGAGGTTAAGAAGACTACTCCTTCTGTTGGGGATCTAGGGTCTTCTTCTTCTATAACTACTTCAGTTGATGAAGTTTCTGATCTTAAGACTTCGGGAAGTCTATGTCTTACTGCTAAGAATGGAATACGAGTTTGGGTGGATGGTGTGGTACTATGAGGTCTTGATGGAGTGAGTGGTGTTGTTGGGATCAAACTTCTACCTCTAGCTAAAAATCTACCCCTAGAATCTCTTTCTCTACGCATGTCATTTTTTTAGATTTAATAGGTAAGGCTCCTAATTACACTTCCCTGACAACGACGCCAAAATGTTTATTCAATTTAATGTCTTAAATTTATATCATAAATTACTGACCAGAGTTAGTAATCTTATGAAGTACAGGTGCACTATATATTCTAGAAGCCTTTTCTTACTTAATTCATTGTGTTGGTTTTATATGTTGTTTTTAGGATTTTGTGTTTATCTTGAGAGTTAGAAATTTAAATATCAAAACTTTAATGAGAATTATATTTTTAGACTATCTAAAGATGAATGATTATCTACAAGGAAACTAGAAACAATAAGAGATTTTAATCTTTTTGTATGTTTTGTAGTTTTTATGAAAAAAGAAAGAAAGTAACTTCACTAGTAAAGAATAATTTTAATACTTGAAAAATAGAACTAAGAGGGAAGAAAAGGAAATGTTTAATATTAATCTAAGAAAGGAATTTAATTTATAAATTACTCTTAAAAAGAAGATTTTCTAATGACTGAAAGATATAACTTACAAGAAGGAAGAAAATGAAATGTTCTTCTAAGAAAGAAAATTGATCTATGATATTGTATCAAAAGAAATAAATCTAAGTGATAAACCTTAAACTATGTCAAATCAATCTATGCTGACAAATATGATAAAATTATCTCAAAAACATCTATCTAAATTACTTCTAAATCTATTTAATTAAGTGTTGGGAAAAATATTAAGATGGGGGGTGGGGGGGATGAATCAATATTTACAAGAAACACAATCTTTTAGTTTTATATTACTGATTTCTATACACAAATTTGATTAGACCAACTAGCGTATCTATGCGGCTATCTTAAGAGAAACTTGCATATACCCAAATAACTTTAGTGTTCAGATAAAGATACAGAAACATTCTTTAGCCCAGATCATCATTTATGCATCAAATAGTTAAGCAGAAAACATGTGAAGTAATAATAGAAGAAATCATCACACATGAACACCAAGATTTAAGGTGGAAACCCAATTTAGGAGAAAACCATCGCTGTTGTCATATCTGTCTTCAATATTTATTATATATAAAACTACTTACAATGTTTTACTGATGCAGACTCATATCAGTACGTAGGCATCTACTTGCAGAAGGTTGCAACCTTCTCTCGTTCTCCAGCTGCTACTGGAAGGGAGCTCCAACCCCCTGATCTCGTTTACCAACCACTATTGGAAGGGAGCTACAATCCCCTTGAACAGAACACCAACTTCTACTGGCAGGAAGATTCTACTTCCACACTAAAGGCTTCAACCCTCAGACCCACTGAAGACCACGTTTCATAAATTTTCACACTGGATCCAACAACTTCAACACAACTCAATATATAGATCAAAACCAATAACCGTAACCCAAAATTTAACTAGAACAGTGAGATCATTGTAACCAAAACACAGTAATTAACCTAGACTTTTGAATCAACATGTAGAATCAATTTCAACCTTGATCATTCATCACATTAAATGCATACACTTATTCACTTTTTGTAACCTGCATATATACACGCTTTCTTGCACACCTACCTACATATAGATCTGTGAATACTAAATTTCCATAATTTGATCAGACTCAGAAACAAATATGAGGCTTTCAGTTATACATATTTTCAAATTTTCAGAACCCTTATTCAATTAGCATCATCAATCATATTTAATCACTCATTGATCATATTTTTACATAGTTAACTAGAAGCATATACAATATTCAAACAACCCATATCTACATGAAGACTTCATTGACAGACAATAGAAATATAGCAACAATAAACAGATAACCTATTTATAAAGCTTCAAAAAACCATGACTTCCATACATGATTTTGATGAAACCAACACGCGTGTATACACGCTTTTACTATGACGAACAAACGTATAGATCTGTAAATATTCAAGACTGCAGAAAGTTTTCGATAAAAAAAACTTACCCATATTTTACTCGTCACTTTAGCAATCATGCGTTAGGTCATAGATCTAAACATCTCACCAAAAGATCAAAAAAATACATAGTCATTTCAAGTCCAGAGATCTTGATCCATCCTTGTATTCATGGGTGCATCATAATTTCATATTTACCAATAAACGATAACCCATTCCATGCAAATATACTTCAGAGAGAAGTATTCAATTAAAACCCATACCCTTGTACAACCTTGCACTATGATCTTCTTATCCCTATATAGCTTGAGCAATTCTCAATACCATGAGCCAAAACCACATAAGTGCCGATGGTATTCTTGTATGGAATCAAATAGATGGCACACCGCTCAATACTGTGGGCTAAAACCATGGTAATGAGCCTAGTATCATAATTTTAGAACACAAAAGGCATACACTACTTTGCTCGTTCTTTTCCGCGTGTGTACGCGAATTTTCTTGCACGAACTCACGTATATAACCTTAAATATGAATATTAATCATATTCTGCAAGACCTTTTGCTAAACCATAACTTTCTTCTACTAGACCTTCTGTTAAACCACTGTGCTTCTCCAGAGGCCATATACTTCAGCTTTTTCAATGATCAAGGACAACATATGCAATCATAATAATCATATTGCCAACATTAAGTAACAAAACATCTAATTAAATCATCTCTAAATCTAAACAAAAAATTAATCCAAATTATGTCTAAGTCTAGCAAAATATATATATCAAAACTATCTTTAATCTACTAAGTAAAACATCTATCTAAATTATTCCTATAAAGCAGAGTATCTATTTGAATCAACTCTAAGCTTGTTCAATGATAAAGCAAAGCATATAACTAAGTTATGTGAATGGAAATATTAAACCAACACTATTAAATCTAAGAAACTATGCCAAGGAGATTCAGAATCTATTTGCAATGTGGAAAGAAAACAGAGTATGTATCTACTATGCAAAACTAGAATGCATATTTAATCTATGAAATGAAAAATGAAGCATGTATCTACTATGCAAGAGAATGAAATGAAGATTTTAATCTACGAAATGCAAATGCTAACAGAGTTATGCTATTAAGTATGTTAAGGAAAGCAAAGCAAACAAAACATTTAACTATGCGGAAAACAAAGTAAAAAACATGAAGAATTAAACTACGAAATAACATAATACTAAAATACTAAACCTCTTCTGTGCAGGGGCCCTCCACAAAAAAATGGTTCTAAATTCACTTGCAACTAATTATGCATCGATGATTCTGAAAAGCCTTCTCCTTGGATTGATAAAAACATAGTTTTAATGTATTAACACTATTACAATAAAAATCAAGTTTGTTTCCAGTTTATACAAACTGGTATTTATAACAGAGTCGAATTGACTATTTAAGGTGATCTCGCCTAAAAAGACTAATTAAACTAGGAATAGAACTCTAAATAGAAATTCAATCTTCATAGATTTCATGATTTTCTATGTGGAGAGAAAATCGTGAAGCTTTCATCTTTGCTTGCTTGTCTCAGTTCTATGTTTTGACTGATCCTTTGATCGTGATTTTAAGTGCTATCCTTCTTGATCTTGGACAGGTAGGTAGGATAGAATCCATGAGTGGATCATTTCCAAACTGCCCATGTACTTCGCTCCTCTATTCCTTCTTCGGGACCTGTTAAACAATGTCGGTAGCTGCAGAAACGAAGATTAGCTACAGAATTGCATGAATTCTGTAGCTAAATACAAATTTTATTCAGATAATAAGAAAAATTTTAAAATATAGAAAATAGATCATTTAAATACCTTTCCAGACTGAAAATGTGTAAACCAATATTGATTAAGCTTATGGATTTTGACAAAAGGAAGAAAAGGTAGCAAAATAGATGTCAAAATAGAGACAGTCTCGAGGCTGAACAAAAATATACAGGATAACCAAATATTCTAAAATGTGCAACATTAGGTTTTCTTACCAGTGAAGATTTCTTCGAGTGTCTTGAAATCCAAGCTTTAATGAGGACTCGTATTTTGTGTGAAATTTCCTTTAAATCTGGAATCCTATTGTACGAACTGGAAGATATTCACCTAATTGTTAATTTTAACTTAACAATATATTTGCAGTTTACTACGACAAACAATGAATACATCACACTGCAACCTACACAAATAAATTACGGAAGAAATACAAGTGCGGAAACAAAACTGAACAAGGATAGGTCACACATACATTTGACATAGTTATTTTTGGAAAAATGTCCCTGGTAAAACCCAATGTGGGAAAACTAGTGCAACAACAGAGGGTTTATATATTATGAAATAAATATTTATGAGTACAAGTCTATGATTGACAAATCCGTTAAATCATACAGAGAAACTGACAAAAGAGGTCTTGTGAGACAAACCTCACTCCTCCATGGGAACCTAGCATTGATCAACACCCAAATTGGACTGCGTTGCACTACCTCTGCACAGTGATTGTGTCACCCATGCAGTCTTTGTGTCACAACTACGAATACTTTCTGTCTCTGCGTTGGTTTTTTTGTTGGCTGGAAGTTGAGGTCTTCTGGCCTCCGAAAAATCTCTCCGGGTTTTGGCACTGGCCCAATGTTGTCTACGCAATAATTTCCCTTTAGGCTCTGTGCAATGACTACGTAAGCACTGCATCACCGGCTCTATGCTGCCTATATGGATCTCTCTGTCTCTGTTGCTATGCACTCTTTGGCTCAGGAATCCTTGCAACAAGAATTACTGCTCCCCTCTACAAAATATCTCTTGGTCGATATTTCATTTGAGCACTTCCCACTTCAGAAATTTGATCTCTTGATATTTACTCTGCAAAATGTTCTTTCCAAATTACCCTTCAATCCATTCTTATAGTCTTCTCTTTGAACCTTCAACGAACCATATTAGATCTATAATCAACGACTAAGATTAACATTTTACTTGATCCATATTTTCTAGAACATTCACACCCATATTTGTTAATTTTGGTCAACTAGGTCCAAAATCCATGTTGTGATGCTTATATGATGATGCCAATATTTTTATTGGATTCCTCTTTCGAAGAGGTGCAAGATCGATCCAAAGATCATCTTGATCGGATGAGCAGAACATGTATTTTGAATTTATTCCGCATGTGCAAGGTCAACCTAATTTATCCCACATGTATTAGAGATGTGTCACACACCCCCAAAGATGGCTATATATTGGAGAGACTTGGAGTTAATTTTACACACAAATTTTTGTGGAGGCATTTTATTCTCTCTTGGATGGTGATGGTGCAACGTTCTTGGTTCTGCGTTTAGGGCTTCTTGGTGCAGCGTCTTGGTGTAATTATTGATAGAAAGTATTGATAGAAAGTCTTGGGGTTGTGTGACACATATGGGAGGTTGAACTTATGAAGAATTTGCTGGTTGAAGCATATTTCTGACCAACGTAACACCACCATTCTTTATCTCTATTTTTGGCTCGTCTTCCATCGATCTATTAGTATGTTCTATCTGCATCTTACTTCAATTGTGCCCTAGAAGTTTAAAGTATATTTGCATCTAGCATAGAACATCTTCATAATTTAACATGGAATTAGAGCTAGGAGAAGACAAGTTGAGAGGAGATAAGGACTATCTTCATATGACCAAGTTGTTGAAAGAAGGCCGAGTAGCCTTTCTAGGAAGGCTAAATTAGGAGACCTTTGTTCCAGGTCTGTTGGGGCTGGTTGGTGCCCTAACCTTCAACATGGAGGGAGATCCATTCCCCTCAAATATGAAGTATGGACAATATATCCTCAGTCATATCTGAAAGAAGAAGCCTAGACAATGTGAAAAAAAAAATGATTTTTGATATGTTATATAAATGAACTGCTTACAATACGCATGATAAAATTCAAATTTTGACCGGAAAATTTTGTACACTTCTGGTGTGCATCCATTACTGCATTTCTAAACTGCTTGTACTGCTCCTAACCTGTATGTACCTTCATCACATATAATTCAATCTATACAATTTGTATACAAGGTACTTGATTACAGATCAACAAAAAGAGGCCAGGAAAATGTGTGACTATAATGACCTCATTTTCCCCAATGGAATACAACATGTCTTGGAAAATCTATCACATTATCTTGTTAGAAGTTGCACAAAGTAGGCATATATTTACACATATCCAAACTCAGATATAGATGCTATTGCTTCTATAACCTATATTCTCCATCATTAACTTGCAACTTGTCTTCAGATACAAGATGAGACAAAAACATCCGCAATTGATGTAATGACAGGTCATAGACATAAAGTCTGTGAGAATGATCCTGCAAGACCGAAGCCTAGACAACATGAAAGAAGAACCTTAAGACAACGTGAAAGAGGAGCCTTAAGACAATGTGAAGGAGGCCTAAGGACTATGTGGGAATTTTTGTAGTGGAGGCTGAGTGCTGTAGGGGACAACAACTGGTTTAAGATATGTTTAGAGTGTTGTTTAAGGGCTGAGTTTGTTGGGTAGGTGGCCGAGGAAGAGAGGCATAAGACAAGGTTGTTTTTAGGTAGTTTGGGTGGTGTCTAAGGGATGACCGCAACCAATGAGGACTTGGATTGTTGACTGTATATTGAGTAGAGGGCTCGAACAACAAACTGAAAATTTCAGTGTATGGGTTTTTATATTTTAAAATGATTCACATGACTTGGATATTGACATTTTGTGACACGGTGACATCACTCCTTTGGCTATAAGATGTACATGATGGGTGACTGCGATCTGGAGAAGATGATAGTACTGTAACTGTAACACATTGATTAACAACATAAAAGCATGGAATATACTTACTAGGTTGATTAACAATAGAAATGCTTGGTGTAAAAGGCACCCCAACCTGAGAACAGGCCATAAATTTTTGTTCTGCAAATAAGGAAAGCGACACTAACGCAATCTGTACTCCTAACTGATTTTGAGGAGGAAAAAGTGACATTGAAATTAACCTTGGCATAAGACTGTCTTGTCCAGTGCTTGATGCATGTTGCAAATTGACTAGTTCCAAGGGAGGCTGAGCACATACATACCTCTGCTCTGTCGTTGCAGTAGCAACATGCCATGGAGACATTTTTAACACAATAATTTACTTCCTAAACTGTTGAAACATGAACATATCTAGGCTGAGGAACTGAGTTGAGGGTAGGCATGATAGAATTCTGATGATATGGCATTGAACACCCTCCAATCCCAGAATGCTCAGCAGGTGGATTAATTATAGAGGAATTTGTTGAGAATCCTGAAGGAAGAGAGACAATACTACATGTGGGTGAACTTCCTTGCCAACCATCATTAGGCTGCAAAGGACAATGTTCAAATCCAAGGTTAGATGCAAGGGACTATCTAGATGATAAGGAATGCCCTGTTACACAATGGTCCAGAAGTGCAGGAAAATTCCCTGGCAAGGACTGAAATGGTGTCGAATTCAAATCGTTCTTTGAATGTAAGTTTTCTGTTTCAAATTGAAAATCATGGCTTCACAAAGGCTGTTTGTGTATATGTTCCACAGGGTTGTGGAGTTGAATTTTTTTTGTTTCAGATGGAGCACTTGGACCTTCTGAAGACTCTGCACCAAATTTTTTCCAAGACAATGACTACATTAAGTTTTCTCTGGGTCATTGTAGTTTGCTTGACTGCATTTCTTGAATAACAAGTCTTAATGGCAATGAAGGCTTAGAAGTGGACATAGAAAAATGGTATATTTCTGTGTTAGGGCCGTGCTGATATGCACTAAAGGAGGGCCGAGACCCTTGTATTCGCTGGATAAAGAAGCCTTAAGGCCTGCGGAACAGCAAGAGCAAAGGCCGAGCTTAATCATGTACATGCTTAGGGAATTAAGGGCTAGAACGTGGGATATATGCAGAGAAAAGAGGAAGGAAGTTTAAGGAATTTCCTACTAAGTGAGTATTGGAGAAGAAATCCACTGTTAAAAGGTAGATTCGTGGAGCCTAAGATCGGTGACTCAGTAGCAGTTGAGTTATTGTATGCAGAAATTTTGTTGAAGACCCTATGAACAGGGCAAACCTATATAGCCCTATTTTTAGTGACCTTGGTGGAGATTTTTCATTGATAAAAGGCAGATTGGAGAGTTGGTTGTGCAAGTGTATCTAAAGCAGCGAAGGACCTTGTGAACAACTGAGGCAGAGTTTGTAGCAGCAATTTCTCTATGAGATCTGCCTAGTACATCAAAGACAAGAGACCAAAAGGATGTAAGTGGAGTGCATCTTTAGCAAAGGAGCTGTCATTAAGAGGGAGACCACAACTGTATATGATCTTGAGCAAATAAAATTACTGGAAGAAAGAAGAAGAGACCCTCATGGCTCTGAGACACTCTCCAAGATGATGAGAGTCATATGGCCCCAAAAGGGGGACATTCCAGGAAAGAAATAATCCATATAGATACCAAGGGTATCTAGCAACCATGAGTACAATGTGAAGAAGCCGTAAAGCATCAAGTCTGGAAGGATGATATACACAAAAAAGTACGAGTCCATTATGAAGGATGATGTCTGGGATATGGTCCCGAGACTAGAGGATAAAGCCGTTGTCACCTTGATATGGCTCTATAAGATCAAGCATGGATCTAATGGGAGTGATGAAAAGTACAAGGCAAGATGTGTTTCCTGAGACTTATCTCTAGGAAGGCATTGATTATGATTGCACCTGTGATCTATTATTACCCTTGCTGCTACGCAAGGATCGAGTCTTAATCAGATGAATGAGAAGACCACCTTTCTGCATGGTTCGATAAAGGAAGAGATGTATGTAGAGCATCCTCTCGGGTTCGAAGTTCATGATAGAGACTATCATGCATGCAGGTGAAGAAATCCCTCTATGGGTTGAAGCAAGCCCTCAAGGCTTGGTACGAGAGGATAGATAGCTACTTAATGAAGCTGGGCTTCACTCGAAGTACTGCTGATCCGAACCTTTACTTCAAGGTTGATAGAGAAAAGCCTCTCATTCTGGTTCTCTATGTGGATGATCTCTTCCTGACAGGTGCTGAACCTCTCATTCATCAATTGAAGAGGGAGCTCGTTTTCGAGTTCGAGATGAAGGACCTAAGATTGATACATTACTTCCTAGGCCTGAAGGTCTGGCAGAGACCTGGCGAGATTTTCCTCTCTCAAGGAAAATGTATTGTGAAGCTGCTGGAAAGATTTGGAATGGTGGACTGTAAGTATGTGTCGACACCGATGGAGCTCAAATTTAAGGAGTTGAGTGAAAGCATTGTTGGGCCTATGCTAGCAAATCCTACTGAGTATCGTCAACTCATAGAGGCCCTGATGTTCTTAGAGAACATCTGTCTGAACTTATGTTGTGCAGTGAACACTTTGAGTCAACACATGGTTGATTCTCATAAAATTCACTGGGTTGGTGCCTAGAAACTCTTGAGATATATCTGGGGCACGATAGACCATGGGCTGAGATACACTGCCGGGAGTTTGAGACTTCGTGTATATCCTGATGCTGATTGGGCAGGCAGTGTGGTGGATCAAAAGAGCACATCTGGATGCTACTTCACACTTGGATTTTCTTCGAGCAAGAAGCATAAGTCGGTAGCTTTGAGCACTGCTGAGGCCGAATACATTGCAACGTGTATGGCCTGCTATGAAGCCACTTGGTTGCGAAAGCTCTTCAGTGAGTTGTTCAAAAATGTGCTAGATGCCACCGTTATCCTTTGTGATAACCAGAGGGAGATTCAATTGTCATAGAATCTCGTGTTCCACGATCGATCCAAGCATGTTGATGTCTGGTACCATTTAATCTGGGATATGGTACAACGAGGCACCGTAAGGCTCGATCATATAGGAATTAATGAGCAAGTCGCAGATATTCTCACAAATCCCTTGGGGAAGGTCATGTTCCTAACCTTCTGTGAGAATCTTGGAATCGTGGAACGACCCTATTCGGAGGGTCCTGTTGGACGATGAGCTATGGGAGCTCTAGGGGGGCTTTGGGGATAGCTTCTTGGAGCTATAAGCAACCACAAGGCTAGGCTTACCGAACCTTGTTGGTGTGCTTCCACCCCACCATGATGATATTGAGTTGGTTTACCTCTCTCTGATTTGTGCCCCGTATGCATCCTACCCATGGAGTTTCCAACCCATGGGAAGTACCTCTCATTTAGCCAATGAGGAGGGAAATGTGAATAGAGACCATAACAAGACCGATGGACGCATCAGAGATTACCGTACTCTATGTCTAGGATGGAATGTGTCCAACCACTTGATCTGGGATCAAGTCTAGTGAGGTTTCAAACCTCCAACTGACTTCCAGTCAGTTAAACCAACTTCGGGTTGGTATGTGACTCCGTTGAGTCCTATAGAGGTTTCAGACCTCTGAGATGACTTCGGGTTAGCTAGGAGTGATGTCTTTGTGAATCACCTTTTGTTTTGAAATAAAGAAGCCAGTGAAGCAAGTTACGGCGGGATGACGCATGATGTTGGATGGCATTGGTGGATGGAGTTATCCCTAGTTGAGAGGGGGTGTTAATTTTGGGAAACTAGGTCCAAAATCCATGTTGTGAGGCTCATATGATGATGCCAATATTTCTATTGGATTCCTCCTTCAGAGAGGTGCAAGATCTATCTAAAGATAATCTTGCTCAGATGAGCAGAACATGTATTTTGAATTTATTCCACATGTGCAAGGTCAGCCTGATTTATCTCACATGCATTAGAGATGTGTCACACACCCTCAAATATTCCTATATAGTGGAGAGACTTGGAGTTCATTTTACACACACATTTTTGTGGAGGCATTTTCTTCTCTCTTGGATGGTGATGGAGCAACGTTCTTAGTTCTGCGTTTAGGGCTTCTGAGTGCAACATCTCGGTGGAGTTCTTGATATAAAGTCTTGGGGTTGTGTGACACATATGGGAGGCTAACCTTATGAAGACTTTGCTAATTGAAGCATCCTACTGACCACCGTAAAACCACCATTATTTATCTCTGTTTTTGGCTCGTCTTCCATCGATTTATTGGTATGTTCTATCTGCATCTTAATTTCATTATGCCCTGGAAGTTTAAAGTATATTTGCATCTAGCACAGAACATCTTCATAATTTAAAAATATTATATTAATTCCCTTTAATTATTTTATTTTCCTAATTTGAGACTTAGGGTCCCTTTAAAAATAATTAATTATTTTAATAAAATACAATCTAGGTGGAATTTCCCCAAACGATTTCTCGGTTATCTGGAATACATGTCTAAGCCTCTATGAAAATTTTGAGACTTAGAGAACATCCAATTCTACCCCAAATAAACACTCCCTCTTAGCAAGGGATGTGTTCTAGAAATACACCCACTGAGTACTGATCTGACTCTGCAACATCTCCCTCTGCGTTGCTGATGTTTGATGTTGCTTCCCATCAACACTGCGCAACCACTGCAAGTGTACTGTTGACACTGACACTGCCACTGTCAAATCTGTGTCTATACTACAAATCCCTCTCAATTATTCATCCGTGTTGCTGCCGACTCTACCATTTCCAACTGATACTGCACTGCATCACAGTTGCTTACTGAGACTGAAAAACATCCAAAATTGGACAAGTATGATGCATCTCTGTGAGGGATATCTAATTAGTGCTCGCCTTTTCACCGTCCCTCTGAAGTTTCTGTGCTACTATTGGATTCTACACCGTGCCTTCCTACACTGCTTCCAACTCTAATCTGCGTTGATCAGACTCTAGCGCTACTAGCTACTACACTGTCATTTATGAAATCCTATGCACTAACTAGCACCTATCCATCCTACTACTTCTGATTTGGGCTCTTGTAGCAAGGTGATGATCTGAGAGGTGGACTCCTCAAGGATCCTTCCCAAGTTGTAGATTTATGGGTATACAACTCCAAATCACCACACCTACCTCCTGGAGGTATATGGGAAATCATCGCAAATTCCTTCTCCTTTATCTTCGCTGCTCCAACCTGAGGATCATGCTTCTCATCCTTGTCCTTCTTCCTGAGAGGACACTGTGTGGCATAGTGTCTCATCTTGCCACATTGGAAGCATTTTATCTTGGAAGGATCCTTCTTCCTCTTGCACTTCTCTTGCAGCCCCTTTGATGCAAGGGCTATATTCTCCTCCTCCTTTTTGACCTTTGAACCACTGTTGCTGTTGCTCTCAAGTTGACTCTTGAACAAGTCTCTCCTCATCTCTTCTTGCCGAAGAGCTACCCACATCGCTTCCCAGCCCGACAAGTTCTCTTTGCTAAGGATGCTCTTGAAAAATGCTTGATAGTCTCCAAACATAGAATTTAAGGAAATTCTGACCAGATTTGTATCCTGAGGAGCTGATCCCATAGCTACTAGCCAATCTCAGTTTTCCTGAAGTCTAGACAGAAATGGATCAATGGCTCTCCTTTCTGCATCCTGGTGATCCACATTTTCTCCTCCAGAAACATCTTCCTCTGCTCGGAAGACCCCTGATATAGATTCGCCAACGCATCCCTCATCTCCTTGGTTGTCCCTTTTCCAAAGATGTGTGAAACAATAAGATCATTCACTTCATCGAGGATCAACCGCTTAGCTTTAGCCATATTCTTCTTGAAGGCCTTAATGGTACTGCATCCACTGGTTCATCTTGAGCACTATCGATAAAGTGCTTGAGGTCATGTTCATCTAGAAGGAAGGAATTCCTTGCCTTCCAGATTATGTAGTTGGAGGCACCCTCCAACCGGTCCTAGTCACACAATCCACTGGTGGCCATCTCACCCAACTATTGCCGATTTGTTGCCTCTAATACTCTATGCAGTTGGCTTTACGCATTCCCTGTTGGAGCAGGCCACGAAATATGTTGCTACTGCATGAAAATTTTGAGTTTCTTGGGAAAGAAACTCTCTGAGGTCAAAAATCCCAAAAAGTGTCTCAATTACTCTTCCTGACACTTCTGCACCAACATTCACTATTGCACAACAAACTACGTGTTGGCAATATGATGCAGAGGGTTGTCCTTGATGGCAACCCACTTGATGAAGATGATGGCAAATTTTCCTTGATGAAATATGTCTTGATGAACTTGTTATTTGATTTGAATATGATGTATCTACAATTAGTACAGAAGGTAATGATGAAAGGAATTTCAGTATGTGCTAGAAAAATGATGAAAAGTGTATGTCTCAAGGAATACGCGGGTTTTCTTAGTCGAAGTAGCGTATGCACACAGGAAAGTACGTGACAAGTCGCGTATGCCCATTTGCGCTCTAAAAGTGTAAAACCAGGGGTTATTACCATGGTATTGACCCATTGTATTAAGTGATGATTCGTCTATATGATCCCGTCCAGGAATACCATTGGAAGTTTTTTGGTTTTGGCTCATGGTATTGATAAAGGGTAATCCTATATAAGAAGAAGAAAATCATTGTGCAAAGGGTGTGCAAGTGGTCTAGGTTTCAATGAATGCTTCACTCTGAAGTATATCTGCATGGTTGAACTCTGCTCTTAATCGATAGATCTGAATCTTTGATGCACCTATGAATATCATGAAGGTTCAAAATCTCTAGATCTGGAAATGATGAGTCTCTAGGATGATCTGAAAAGAAGAAAAGAAGACCTGGCGCAAATTTGTTGATGAAGAAATCTGGGTAAGTTTGTAAATCTGATCTGGTCTGCAAAGTTTATCTTTTATAGATCTATACGCAAGTTCGTTTCATGGAATGCGCGTGTATACGCGGATCTATTTAAACAAAGGCGTGTATGGGCAGTTAGGGTTTCTATGAAAAATGCACTAATGTATACGCGGGTTCGCTTCATTGAAAGCGCGTGCATACGCGGATCCTCTTAATGAAAAGCGCGTATGATATGTGAACCAATGGCTGTTCAAGGGTGAAAGTGTTTCTGCAAATCTATTCTGAAGTTTGGGCTGTCTCTGATATTCTGGTTACAGTGGTTTCACTGTTCTGTATGAAGCATTGGGCAAATATGATTGTTGATAAGTGAAGGGTTGTGTTGATGCAGTTTTGATCTAGTTTGAAAATTGATGAAACGTGGTCTGCAGTGGATCTGAGGGTTGATGTCTGAAAGTAGAGGCTTTCTGCCAGTAGAGGTTGGTGCTAATTTCAGGGGGTAGTAGCTCCCTTCCAGGTGAACCTGGTAAATGAGAGCAGGGGGTTGTTGCTCCCTTCTAGAAGATGTTGGTAAATAAGAGAAGGTTGTATCCTTCTGCAGGTGGGAGCCTGTGTGCTGGTATGAGTCTGCACCAATACATGTTGTAAGAAGTTTTCTTGATAATAAAATTTTGAAGGCTGAGACAACGACAGCGGTGGTTTTCTCCCAACTTGGGTTTCCACCTAAAATCCTAGTGTTCATGTGTGTTGATGATGTGTGATGATTTATCTTTCTGCACCTGTTTACAATCTTCTGAAATATCTGATGAATGAATAAAGTAATGATCTGAATAATTGAATGCATATTTAGATCTCTGAGCATACACGAGTTCTGTAAAGTATATCCGCATATATACGCTAGTTTCCTTCAGGAAAGTAGCGTATGGGTTTTAGGAAGGAAAAGTGAAAAGTTTTATTGTCTGCCCAAAATACTGATTCACCCCCCCTCTCAGTATTTTTCCCAACAATTGGTATCAGAGCAGGTCCTTCTGAAAGGGCTTAACCGCTAGAAGGAAGATCAAGCAAGATGAGCAATCAAGAGGGAACAACATCTATCAAGGCTCCGCTCTTCAATGGAAGTAATTTAATCTTCTGGAAAATAAGGATGAGATCCTATCTTCAGTCTATGGGAGCATATATATGGGCCATTGTTGAACAAGGATATCAATATCCAGCCACTGTACCAACAGATGCAACGGAAAAGAAGAATTATGAAACAAATGCAAAGGCAGTCAATGCTCTATTGGGGAGTCTAACTGAATCTGAATTTGTCAAGGTCATGCAGCTGAATACAACAAAGGCAATATGGGACAAAATCATTCTAAGCTATGAAGGTGATGCAAAGGTAAAAAGTGCAAAACTCCAAACTCTCAGAATTGAATACGAAAATTTAAGAATGCATAGTAACGAGAGCATTTCCAGTTTCTTTTTACGTCTTGATGATATTGTAAATCGTATGAGAAATCTGGGAGAAACAATAGCAGAATCTACCTTGGTTGAAAAAATCTTAAGATCACTAACGACAAAGTTTGAGTCAAAAGTTTCTGCTCTTGAAGAAAAGAAGGATCTTCAAAATCTTACTGTGGTGCAACTACATGGCATACTAACTGCATATGAAATGAGAAGAGGAGGACCATCTGATTTCAAAGAAGCCGTCTTTAGAGCTTCTACAAAAGGGAAAGATGTATAAGAAGCAGAAGGATCAGGATACATCTCAGAAGAAGAGGAGGTAAATTTTGTAAAGAAACTTCAACTTGGCACAAGACGGTTCAGAGGTAAGCTTCCTTTCAAATGTTTTAATTGTGGAAGAGTTGGTCATTATGCTACTAAATGTCCTCATAAAGAAACTCCTGCAAAAGGGAAGGAAGGAGCAAGAAGAAATAAGAACCGGTCTAGCACTAGAAAAAGTTACTATACTCATGAAGACAGTGATGGGTTATCTGATAGTGAGGAAGAAGGTGAACTAGATCTTAGACTTCTCATGGCATTTGAAAATGATTCTAAAGAAGAAAAGGATACTTTTATGGATGCTCTAGAGGAAAATGATTTTCTTAATGAAAACAATCAACTCAAAATATGCTTAGAAGAAAGTAAAATAATCATAGAGACTCTGAAAAATCAGATTGAAGAAGAGAAGAAGCACATTGAAAAATTAGAATGTGAAGTGGTAAGTCTAAGAAAAGAACTTGAGAAAGTAAAGACTCTGAATCTTAGATTTGCTAAAGGATCTGAAACCTTAGATGAGATTATCAAGGTACAACGTTCTCCTCTTATAAAGACAGGTCTTGGATATATCGGAGAATCTTCTCAGGCCTCAGCACCAAATTATCTAAAAGCAGCTACCACTGGCCTACAACATTCTGCCACTCAACAAAGGGATAAAGAATCTTCACAGGTAAAGCATGATCAGCTCAAGTCAAAGAACTTCAACACGAATACCTTTCAAAGGAACACCAACCAGCAGGTAAGTTCAAATAGAAGATTTCATGATTGCAGAAATTTCTACTTCAATGGACAATGTTTCTCGTGTCATAATTTTGGTCATAAAGCTGTTCAATGTGTTGCTTATAAAACTATCATGACAAGAGAAGCAAGAAAGAAAAGGATTGATAGTGGAACAAAGAAAAATACCTATAACAACTTTTCTCCTCTTCAAAATGAAGTTGAATGCACTTATTGCAATAACTTTGGCCATGAAGAATCTGAATGCAGAAGTAAAGTCCAGCCAAAAGAACATGTTCCTTAAAACACCAAAGTATGGAAAAAGAAGGATTTACAGGTTGAAAATTGTGGCATAGCTTTATTTTCAGAAGGTGAAGAAAATCAATGGTACATTGATAGTGGATGCTCAAAACACATGACAGGTGACAAAAACAAACTTCTTGCATATAGTGCTCTAGAAAAGGAAAAGAATGTTACTTTTGGAAATGATACACCTGCTGTTATTAAAGGAAAAGGGTATGTTTTCCTAAAAGAAAAGGTGAAAGCCAATAATGTCATGTATGTGGATGGATTAAAACATAACTTGTTAAGTGTAAGTCAAATGTGTGACCAAGGAACTGAAGTTGTCTTTAGTTCAAAAGAATGTGTGGTACGTGATCTTGATATAGGTAAAACAATTATAAAAGGAAACAGAACTCCAAGCAACCTGTATGTATTGAAGAACTGCAAAGAACAATGTTACTTGAGCAAATCTTCAGAAAATTGGCTATGGCATAGAAGGTTGGGGCATCTGAGCTTTTCTCAGATCAACAAGTCAAGCAGACTTAAAGCTGTTCGTGGTCTTCCCAATATTACTCTTCCAGAAAATATCATATGTAAATCTTGCCAATTCGGTAAGTAGACCAGAGTGCAATTTGATGCCAAGGAAGGATCATCAAATGGGCCTCTTGAACTTATTCATACAGATATATGTGGACCTATGAGGAAAAAATCACCACGTGGTAAAGAATACTATATCTTATTTATTGATGATTTCTCTAGAATGTGTTGGATTGGGTTGCTTAAACACAAAGATGAAGCATTTGAGAAATTTCAGATATTCAAAGCTCTGGTTGAAAATGAATTAGATCTAAAAATTAAATGTCTTAGATCTAATCGAGGAGATGAATATACATTAAATGAATTCCTTGAATTTTGTGAACAACATGGCATAAAAAGACAGTTTTCTGTAGCAGGCACTCCACAACAGAATGGTGTAGCAGAAAGAATGAATAGAACAGTTCAACAAATGGCTAGAGCCATGCTTGATGATTCCGGAACACCTGACACATTTTGGGGAGAAGCAGCTCATACAGCGGTAAATATTCTCAACAAGGCACATGTTCGTGTAAATAGTGACAAAACGCCATATGAACTCTGGTATGGTAATCCTCCCACTGTGAAGCATTTTAGAGTTTTTGGGAGCAAATGCTTTATCAAAAATAATGATGAAAATCTTGGCAAGTTTGAACCAAGAGCAGATGAAGGAATACTTCTTGGTTATTCCTCTCAAAGTAGAGCATATAAATGTTACAATAGAAGACTTCGTAAGATTGTTGAATGTATTGATGTTGTTATTGATGAGTCTCCTACAGCTCCAAAAGAAGAAAAACAAACAACATATGAAGGTGATGATGACGTATATCCTTCTACATCAAATATAAATGATACAGACAGTGAACCCAATGAAGAATCTGGAGATGATTTATCTGAAAAAGCTCCATCCAGATATGTTCAAAAGAACCATCCAGAATCTCAAATTTTGGGTGACAAGGGATCAGGTGTACAAACAAGAAGGACTCTTGTGGGATCTTCTAGCTATCTGGCATTTCTATCCACTGTTGAACCACACAATGTCAATCAAGCTAGCAAATATGAATGTTGGATTCAAGCCATGAATGAAGAGCTTGATCAAATTGAAAAGAATCACACTTGGGAATTAGTTCCAAGACCACATGATAAAAATGTCATTGGAACTAAATGGATATTCAAAAACAAGTTAAATGAAAATGGGGATGTTATAAGAAACAAAGCTAGACTTGTTTGAAAGGGGTATACTCAACAAGAAGGTATAGACTTTGAAGAAACTTTTGCCCCTGTAGCTAGACTTGAAGCTATAAGAATGTTTCTTGCCTTTTCAAGCTTCCAACAAATCAAAGTTTATCAAATGGATGTTAAATCTGCTTTTCTCAATGGTGATCTAGAAGAAGAAGTCTATATAGAACAACCAAAAGGATTCATTTTGGGAAATGATGAAAAACTTGTTTGCAAACTTAAAAAGGCTCTATATGGTCTCAAACAAGCTCCAAGGGCATGGTATTATCATCTTGACAAATATCTGCATCAACAAGGATTTTCAAAGGGGTCTGCTGATAGCAACTTATACACAAAAATTGAAAATGATAAACTATTGATTGTGGTTGTTTATGTTGATGATATCATTTTTGGAAGTAATGAAGAATCTATGAGTCAGAAATTTGCTTCTGTCATGCAGCAAGAGTTTGAAATGTCTTTACTTGGGGAACTAACATTCTTTCTTGGCTTGCAAGTGCATCAAACTACAGATGGTATATTCTTATCTCAAGCAAAATATCTTAAGCAAATTCTGAAGAAGTATGGCATGGAAGAATGCAAACCTGTAAGTACACCAATGATAACCAGATGTAATCTCAGTTCTCATGATGATTCTCCCACGGTGAATCAACCAGAATATAGATCTATGATAGGAAGTCTAATTTATCTCACTGGGACTAGACTGGACATTATGCATGCAGTAGGGATTGTTGGACGATTCCAAGCTAATCCAAAAGAGTCTCACCTCAGGCTGTCAAAAGAATATTCAAATATCTACAAGGAACTCAAGACTTTGGCCTATGGTATCCAAAGAATGCTGATCTTACTCTTCATGCTTACTCTGATGCAGATTGGGCTGGAAATGTTGATGATCGGAAAAGCACTAGTGGTGGTGCATTCTATATGGGGCCCCGGTTAGTATCTTGGTTCAGCAAGAAGCAAAGTTCTATTGCTTTATCTACAGCAGAAGCAGAATATGTGGCTGCCGCATCTTGTTGCACTCAACTCCTTTGGATGATGCAAACCTTGGAAGATTTTCAAATCAAATGTACTTCTCCTATCTCCATTATGTGTGATAATACAAGTGCCATCAGTATATCAAAGAATCCTATTATGCATTCGAAGACCAAGCACATTCCCATCAAGTATCACTTCTTACGTGAACAAGTGCTTGAACAAAAGGTGAAGTTGGAGTATGTTCCTTCCAAAGAACAAGTTGCTGATATTTTTACCAAACCTCTGCCCATGGAAGCGTTCGAATATCTCAGACAAAAGCTGGGTGTTGTCTCTGCCTCTCAGAAGATCAGATCTGATTAAATTCAGAAGATTAAATTGGATACGTGGGTTTCCTGGAAGACAGTCGCGTATATACACGAGTTTATACACATAAAGCCGCGTATGGTTGGTTGCTGACATTTTTTTGATTGGGGTCAGCATTTCTCAGTGCTGTTTGGTATCTTTGATGCTGTTTGATGTCTCTGGTGGTGTTCCAGTTCTTATATATCTGTTTCATTCTCTATTATTGGGTAAAGATTCCTTGATGACTTGCTGTTGAAAGTGTTCAGGTTGCACAAGCTAAGGAGGAGCCTTGGTCATATAGAAAGGAGACTTGGATGCACTGTTTCAGGGGGAGCATTAGCCTTGCTGAGTATAATGCATTGTTGGCAATATGATGATTCTGAAATATGATCTCTTTCTTGAGATCTTGTTGGTTTTTTCTACAAAAGGTCATATTTGTAATTGGTTGAAAAAGGGCATGTTGAGACCCATGATGTAAATTTGTAATATTCAGTCATGTAAGGACTTGTTCAATTGTGTAAACCCACTTGGTTGGGTACTTGAGTCTCATATGTAAATCCACTTGGTTGGATCCTGGATGTAAATATGAGTCCTTGGTGATAGGAAGGTCATAAAGTCAAGTACTTCATTGTAAAATATGTTTGAAGATTCAGCATGAACTCAGGGGGAGCATGGTCACTTCAGTATACTTCAGATCTACAGCGCTCTTGGAAAACCTTGTGTTGGTTTCGATCCGCCCTTTGCCCTTGATGTCAAAGGGGGAGAGTGACATGGTGTTTGAATAAGGGAAGAATATCATTATGCTTAATGTATCTACCTGTTGTGGTGATCAAACACCATCACGGTTGCCATCAAGTCCAAAGGGGGAGATTGTTGGCAATATGATGCAGAGTGTTGTCCTTGATGGCAACCCACTTGATGAAGATGATGAAAAATGTCTTGATGAACTTGTTATTTGATGTGAATCTGATGTATCTACAATCAGTACAGAAGGTAATGATGAAAGGAATTTCAGTATGTGCTAGAAAAATGATGAAAAGTGTATGTCTCAAGGAATACGCGGGTTTTCTTAGTCGAAGTAGCGTATGCACATGGGAAAGTATGTGACAAGTCGCGTATGCCCATTTGTGCTCTAAAAGTGTAAAACCAGGGGTTATTACCATGATATTGACCCATTGTATTAAGTGATGATTCGTCTATATGATCCCGTCCACGAATACCATTGGAAGTTTTGTGGTTTTGGCTCATGGTATTGATAAAGGGTAATCCTATATAAGGAGAAGAAAATCATTATGCAAAGGGTGTGCAAGTGGTCTAGGTTTCAATGAATGCTTCACTCTGAAGTATATCTACATGGTTGAACTCTTCTCTTAATCGATAGATTTGAATCTTTGATGCACCTATGAATATGATGAAGGTTCAAAATCTCTAAATCTGGAAATGATGAGTCTCTAGGATGATCTGAAAAGAAGAAAAGAAGACCTGGCACAAATTTGTTGATGAAGAAATCTGGGTAAGTTCGTAAATCTGATCTGGTCTGCAAAGTTTATCTTTTATAGATCTATACGTAGGTTCATTTCATGGAATGCGCGTGTATACGCGGATCTATTTAAACAAAGGCGCGTATGGGTAGTTAGGGTTTCTCTGAAAAATGCACTAATGTATACGCGGGTTCGCTTCATTGAAAGCGCGTGCATACGCGGATCCTCTTAATGAAAAGCGCGTATGATATGTGAACCAATGGCTATTCAAGGGTGAAAGTGTTTTTGCAAATCTATTTTGAAGTTTGGGTTGTCTCTAATATTCTGGGTACATTGGTTTCACTGTTCTGTATGAAGCATTGGGCAAATATGATTGTTGATAAGTGAAGGGTTGTGTTGATGCAGTTTTGATCCAGTTTGAAAATTGAGGAAACGTGGTCTGCAGTGGATCTGAGGGTTGATGTCTGAAAGTAGAGGCTTTCTTCCAGTAGAGGCTGGTGCTAATTTCAGGGGGTAGTAGCTCCCTTCCAGGTGAACCTGGTAAATGAGAGCAGGGGGTTGTTGCTCCCTTCTAGAAGATGTTGGTAAATAAGAGAAGGTTGTATCCTTCTGCAGGTGGGAGCCTGTATGCTGGTATGAGTCTGCACCAGTACATGTTGTAAGAAGTTTTCTTGATAATAAAATTTTGAAGGCTGAGACAACAGCAGCGGTGGTTTTCTCCCAACTTGGGTTTCCACCTAAAATCCTGGTGTTCATGTGTGTTGATGATGTGTGATGATTTATCTTTCTGCACCTGTTTACAGTCTTCTGAAATATCTGATGAATGAATAAAGTAATGATCTGAATAATTGAATGCATATTTAGATCTCTGAGCATACGCGAGTTCTGTAAAGTATATCCGCGTATATACTCTAGTTTCCTTCAGGAAAGTAGCGTATGGGTTTTAGGAAGGAAAAGTGAAAAGTTTTATTGTCTGCCCAAAACACTGATTCACCCCCCCCCCCCCCCCCCTCAGTATTTTTCCCAACACTACGTCCCTCCAGCTGTTGATTTGCGTAGATCTATTATGCTGCTCCCTCTGCCTTGGACAAACAACAATATGGAACAATCCTACCTCTCTGTCGGTTCACTCAGAGAGACATTTTCCTTACCAGTCTAGCCCTCCTGGCTTGGAATGCACAATCAACTGGGAGATCGATCTACTATTTACGCAGCTTTTTGATCCCAACTTCACCAACGCTGAATCTACTAAAGCTGTTTTATTCTCCTCTTGCACTCATAACACTATTACCGATGAAATAGGTAACCACACTATTACCTACTTTTTTTTGGTAGCATAAAAAGCACCCGATTTTGAAAAGTGGTGATGCAGAATCACCTCCTTTTTTTGGTGCACATTTTTGAC
>CM076572.1:1348529175-1348559175 GCA_034641835.2 Pinus albicaulis | reverse complement strand
TTTTCTTAAATTTTAGGTTTTTTTAATGTTTGAATTTTTATTTTTATTTTTTTATTCCTATATATTTTTTAATTTTAAGCTTTAAAATGTTTTTATTTTTTAAATTTTTTAAATTTTAGGGTTTTTTTAATGTTTGAATTTTAAAAATTAAAAAATGTTATTTCTATTTTTTTAAATGTCAAAAATATGACACAATTTTTATTTTTTTTGTTATTCCAGGATCCATTGGTTTTGTTTTGAGGGTGTTTTTTCAATCCTTTTTTCAAGAAACAATTTTGTTTTTAGCATAATTTTATAAAATGTTGAAATTTGACCTTCAAAAAAAACCAAGTGCGTTCTGGAATACATTTTTTTTGTTTTTGGGGTGTTTTTCATGTTTTTTGAGTCTTTTTGGGCTAGAGTTCCCGTTTTGAGGTCAGGTTACCTATTTCATCGGTAACAATGTTTCATCTTAAACAAGCTCCGATACCATGTGAAAATTCCTTTAAATTTGGAATCCTATTGCAACAACTGGAAGACATTCACCTAATTGTTAATTTTAACTTAATAATCTATTTGCAGTTTACTACGACAAACACTGAATTCATCGCAATGCAACCTACGCAAATAAACTACGGAATAAATATAAGCGTGAAAACAAGATTGAACACGAATATATCACACACACATATGACACAGTAATTTTTGGACCAATTTCCCTGAAAAAACCAATGCAACAACTGAGGGTTTATATATTATGCAGTAAATATTCCTAAGTATAAGTCTATGATTGAAACATCCATCAAATCATGCAAAGAAATTGACATAAGATATCTTGTGAGACAAACCTTACTCCTCCACGAGAACCCGACACTGATCCACACCCAAATTGGACTATGTTGAACTATCTCTGCGCAGTGACTGCGTCGCCCCCACAGTCTCTACGTCACAACTACAACTGCCTTCTATCTTTGCACTGGTCTGTCTACTAGCTGGAAACTGAGGTCTTATGGCCTTCGAAAAATCTCTTTGGGATCTAAAACTGGCCCAACATTGTCTCCTCAACAAAAATACGACTTCTCTTCAGGCTCTACGCAACAACTGCGTAAGAACTGTCATTGGCTTTACGCTGCCTCTGTGGCTCTCTCTATCTCTTATGCTATGCACTCTCTGGCTCAGGAGTCCTTCCAACCGGAATTGATTCCCCTCTCTGCAAAATAACTCTTGATCGATATTTCCTCTGAGCACTGCTCACTTCAAAAATTTGATCTCTTGATCTTTACTCTGCCAAATGTGTTTTCCAAATGACCCTTCAAGCCATTCTTATAATCTTCTCATTTAAAATTAAATGACCCAAATTATATCTCTAATCAACGACTAAGATTAACTTTTGACTTGATCCGCCTTTTATAGAACATTCACACTCATATTCTATTAATTCCCTTTAATTATTTTATTTCCCTAAGTTTAGACTTAGGGTCCCTTTAAAACTAATTAATTATTTTAATAAAATACAATCTAGGTGGAATTTCCCCAAACGATTTCTAGGTTATCTGGAATACATGTGTCTAAACCTCTCTGCAAATTTTGAAACTTGGAGCACATCTAATGCTACCCAAAATCAACATTTTGAACATACACAACAATGTTCGCAAATTCTCCCCATAAAAACTTCAGTAGGCTTTGATCATGAATCATGGCACAAGTGGCTTCCATAATTGTACAATTATTTCTCTCTGTAACTCCATTTTGTTTTGGATTGAATGAAACTATGAATTCCCTCGTAATACCCACCTCTTTGAAAAATTCATTGAATTCATTATATTCATATTCAATTTCATTATCAGTTCTCAATGTTTTGATCTTCTTGCTTGTATGATTCTCCGCCAATAATTTGAAAGAGTGAAACCATATAAATACTTTATCCTTCTTATTTAACAAATAAATCCATGTTTTGCGGGAGAAGTCATCCACAATTATCACATAGTACAAGTATCCTCCCAATGAAGTCACGAGCAAAGGACCAACCATGTCAGAATGGATCAATTGAAGAATATCAGTTGTCTTGATCTCACTAGAAGGGAATAGTCCCTTTGTATGTTTTCCTCCTGCACAACCTTGAAAAACTCCATTATTCATACGAAATTTGAGCATCCCCGTGACCATCTTCATTACACTTGGTAAGGATTTATAATGTAAATAAGAAAATCTCTGGTTCCTTAACTCATATTGAATAGAAGTGTCATTTTCCAAAGCTCCCAAAGGACTTCCACCAACTTGATAAAGAACATCAACCCTAAACCCAAGAGTAAAAGTATATCTAAAGTTCTTATTCCATGCATGTACCTTTCCATTAGTCAAAGCTACCTTGCATCCTTTGTCCTGGGTCATTGTAGAAATAGATACCAAATTCTTCTTCAAATTAGGCACATACAAAACATCTTGAAGATGTATGGTTTGGCAATAGTTCAAGTGAAGAGTAATAGTTCCTATTCCTTTCACGAGGTAGGTGGAATTATCTCCAAGAATCCTCTCTGTTAGCCACCTATAAAATTTGTCATACCAAATGGTAGCTAAAACTTTTTGAGCCTTCAAGGAACAAATTTCATTGCTAAAAATTGTTGGCTCTTGAAGACTCTAGAAGGCCTCATGCCTCTATCCAAAATCTTCATTGCTGTTCCCATTTTGTACTTAGAAATTCTGCTGAAATCATTAGAAGAAACTGCTGGAAAAACCATCATTTTCCCCTCCCCCCCCCCCTCTTCCAAACTAACCTTCATTTGCTCTCCCTTTTTCCCCACAAATTTCCTCTATTTTTCATTTTTTCCTTTCATGAAAACCCCCTTCCATATGTTAAAAAAATCATTTTTTAACTATTTTTAAACCCATCAAAATTCCATTTAAAATTATGAACGATTCATGAAAATACAAGTTTTTCCTATAGACTTAAGCCCCCTGGCTAATTCCTAACCACTTCCCCCCACATACCCATGCGTTAAAACCAAACGCCAAAGCCTTTCGACGCTAATCGCATCACACATTTTCAAAAGTGCGCAAGTCTTGTGCCATGGACCGAAAGTTCCGATTGCGATTGGCTTTTTATGTGTTTAAAGCTCCCGATTACATTATTTTCCATATAACCATAAAGCCCACCTCAGGCGCTTAAACCCCTATATATTTCACTCCCGATCGATATTTTTCTTTGTAAAACCCAAAACCCACTTTTCCAAAGTTTTAAGTTAAAAACCTGAAGCACGTGTTTTAAATATTTAATGGGTTGATTAAAACACTGATCGCGTAATCACAATCGAAGAAAATACAATGGGTTGATAAAAAAGACCGCATCGAAATTTTGCGATGCGATTAAGTTACTGTGCTATAACCCCCGCCCCTTCCACTTTCCATTCATATATCCTACTCCTGGGACCAAAGGGTTAGGTCCCAAGGCGCTTATCGCATCGCAAATCTTCCAATGGGTTGATTGAAAAGCCCGGGCCCGAAAATACGATTGAGATTGGCGCTTGTTATATAAAGCCATGGGCCCATTGTATTCCATAAGTCCAAAGGCCCTGCAGTCGGGTGCTTATCCTATAACACATATATATCCCATCCAAAACCATAAAAAACCTTTGTTATTTATAAACTTTGGGTTTTATTTTATTTTATAAAATTCTCCGCTGGAGGGATTTCTCAATAAATCTACATCGTCGATCTAATCCATAGATCGGATGGTGCGGATTTCATCTCCCCGTGGTCCCCACCGCCCATAAGCCGATTGCCCAAAATTGGCGGTATCCATCGCACCGCCTTTGGGGCAAGGGTGGTTTTTTCCCGATGGCCAGCGATTCCATACAACGGTTGACACGCGTCCCCTGTACCTTTTTCAAAACCTCCGTCCGTCGCGCATAACCGTAGTCCATCGCGCATTATTGTTCGGATGCGGATGCCCAGCGATATTGCCGTGGACCATCCGATCTGGGGTGGGCCATCCAACAGCTATCGCTCGCCAAAGATGCATGATAGTTAACTCTGATGCACACGCAATAACTCAGGGTACGGTGTGCCATCCAGTTAATCTCCGCCGTCGATCTGATCTGCAGATCGACAGTCCACGTTTCATCACCCATATTCTCTCCCTTTGAATTTCAACTTCCGTTCTCGACCGTCGATCTCTGCGCGATCGACGGCTCAAATTTAATCTCTTTTCCATCCAGTCCACAATCTCTCTCGATCAATCCTGACCGTTGGATGATGCCATCCAACGGCTATGCTCTTTCCCCCGCCTTCTAAAGCAGTTTATCCAAACAAATGCAAGATTTCTTTATAATTTTATGTTTTGTGCAGGTTTTAAAAGGTTTCCGTCGTTATATTGAAGAAAGGCCAGGAGTTGGGAATGACGATTCTCGTGCTTTCAGCCCATAAAGAGAACCATTCACAGGGCTTCTTTCAAACATTTTATCAACGTTCCATGGGCGCCGATACTATAAAGGCCCTGCGTGGCTCTGCACATTGACAAGACACTGCGTTTTTAACGCAATTTCAAAAGAGTATAAGTTCTGAAGAACAGAGCGCAGCAAGCAGAAGATTAAAGAAAAGTTTGGGAAATTACGGCTGAAAATAATTGTCAAAAGCCTAATTCCCTGGATTAAAACACAAGTCAACAGAAATCATAAGTGTTTAACAGGCAGAAAGGCCTCCACCGCCACATTTGAGGCGAATTGATTCCTCAGCTACCACAGAGCCACCTGTTGCCTCAAACCTTTCAAAACAAAGGCCGAAGTTATTGCAAAACCAAATATTTTGCCTCAACGCAGCCAGGGAGTTACTTCTGCAAGGAAATCAATGCAAAAATATCTACAGAGTTACTCCAAACATTACACAGAGCCTCAAAGTCAATAAAAGCTCCCACCGAGCTTTGATATTTGTTGTAAAACAATTAATACAGTAGTCCACCTGTAAAGTTCTCCATCGAGCCCCTCAAAAGACCAAGAAGTCTTGAATCTGTATTAATTGCCTTAAGAGATATTTTATCAGATCTCACCTCCTCATCCTTCTATAAATACTTCTGTAGAAGATAATAAATTGTTGGTTGATTGGTTGTTGTTTGATCACAAGTTGTAATACTGAAACCCTCTGAAATAAATACATAGTCTGTTGAATTTGAAGAAGAAACTGGAGTCTTTGAAGTCTTGATGATGTTGTTGCATCCTTGTTCCTGAGAAGGCTCTATCATTGGATCCATGAGCTTGGATGTTGGTGAAGTATTCTGAACTGTTTTATGTTTTTCCCCTGTTTTCATTATGTTCCATAATTTCTTACTACAGTAGGCTGAAATTTTTGGGCTAGGAAATGACTCTTGGAAGCACCTTAGATCTGTTCACCCTTCACTGTTTAATGTTTTCTGTTGCTGAAGTATTTTAGAGGCTTTAATCTTTCTCTTTAGTCTTCATGCTTGTTTATTTTCTTAATAGTTTGAACAGTTGGTTTCAGCATGATTATGGTTTTCCCTGCTTGTCTGCTCCCACTTAAAAACCGTTATTGAAGTCTCCCTTTGAAGTTCTTTGCTTACAGTGAATCAAAGAGGTCTGTTTTGATCTTGCCCTTTGTCCTCACTTAAAAATTTGGCTTAAAGGTCGTTATAATTATGATCATAGATGTTTTTAGGTGTTCCCTCTTCTATGACTGTAATTATCAGTAAATCTTTAATGTTTTCTAAGTCCTTTAGAATAAAATCTTGGAGGAAATAAGGTGTTCCCCGAATCTTAGATTTCATTTTAAAAGTTGTTTTGGAGTCATTATTTTCTTAAGGTGTGATTTGTAGATTTCATGGTTAGCCCTGTCTATCAAAGAACTCTTTATTGTTCAAGTTATGCTTTCAAATTCCCTCTGTTGAGAATTAAAATTCTCTTTCCAAATCATTAATGTTCATCTCATTCCAAAAACAAAAGGATCCTGTGGCCAAGTTCGATTTTCCCTTTGATATCCCATATCCATTGATGAGTTTGTTATGACCTTTTCTTGACTACATTGCCCAATGAAACAGATATTTTGCTGTCCTATATATCTTTCCTAGGCCCTTCATGTTCTGTTGTATCATTCCAACCAAACAATCAAACAAATAAACACCCGCACTTAATAGCTAGTCTAAAATCAATATTCTAAGCACACAAGATAAACCTTTGCAAATAAACATTTGAGAGATCCCTCTCTGAGAACAGGAGGACTAGATCCTGTAACTCTAAATATTGGTTCTGATGTTGCCTTGTCTTTTGATTTTCCAAACTATCAAAACACGGGACACCAACATAATGGCGATCACGGTGGGACTCTGAGTAAAATCTGCAAAACAAAACACTCACTGTCTAAGTATAACATAAGTAACCTTTTTCAAGCACTACCAAGCAATGGTAATCATGATAGGATCTTTTGAATCAGTGACAAACTAAGTAACCCATAGGATTCTTATAAAGCCTTATCAAACCTTGAAGGATCCAGTTACCAAGCCATAAGAGTGAACTCTGTACGTTTTGACACCCTAGCTAAGTGTTAAGACAAAAGTAGGACACTCTCATAACCTATAAGACCAAAATAACTCAGAAAAACCCAAAACATTTTAGTTTGGCTTCATAATAACTTGGTGGTGGACCATAAAACCTTTACCTCCAAAAGAGCTAAAAATTTCCACCTGGTGACTCCACGATCCTAAGAAATAGACCTTAAGACTCCATTGGGAAGACCCCAAGTATTAACAGCATCATACAAACTCAGCTAGAAGGCTTTAAGATTAAAATTTTCCTTCTTTTGAAAAGATCAGTTAGCCTCTTAAAGATTGTCATATTTGGTTAAAACTTTTCTTTTTCAACTAGGTCTGAAAAACATAGCATAGTGGCTCCTAGAAAGATTCATACTAGAGCCTACCCTGACCCAAACCCACTAGAAGAAGTTGACAACCCTGAAAGTATACTTAGGAAATCTTCCAAGATAAAATTTTCAACTGTTTTCAAATCACCCTTGAGATCTAATTCAGTCCCTGAAAATTTTGCAGCCCTACACCAATCACAAGTCGACTTAAGAAATCCTTTTAGAACTAGGTCACTTGATGATAT
The DNA here is from genome assembly GCA_034641835.2 of Pinus albicaulis. Taxonomy (NCBI): domain Eukaryota; kingdom Viridiplantae; phylum Streptophyta; class Pinopsida; order Pinales; family Pinaceae; genus Pinus; species Pinus albicaulis. The sequence goes on along the minus strand of CM076572.1, from coordinate 1,348,552,090 downwards.
AATTCAGATAGATTCTGAGTCCTCACTTTCATCCCCAGAACAAAGTGAACAACCTGGTAGTAGAGAAACCACACCACCTGATTTACATTTCCTTCTCAATTTAGGTGTCTCTCATCCAAGGTTAGCTCAACAATCTATCCCCGGTACATCCACATCTGTCCACCCAACATCCACTGTCCAAACCACCCCACTTCAACCCACTTTCCCTTTTGTAAATCCACCCCCACCACCTATCATGGCAGCATGGTATGCTCCCCTAGTCCTTCCTGTACCATTAGTCAATCTCCCACAGGACTACCAATCCAAAATTCCATTATATGATGCTAACAATGCTACAACTGCATCACAACATGTAGACAGAATGAATGACTACTTTGACAGAAATGAAATTGATGATGATTCTATCAAACTTAGGTTATTTTCTCAGAGCTTGGGGGGAGATGTAAGAAAATGGTTTAAAATTTTAGCCCCTCATAGTATTAATGATCTCCAAGGCTTCCATCAAACATTCTTAAACAAATGGGAAGTGAAGAAGAACCCTCTCCAAGTCCTTTCTGATTACAAAAATCTCCATAGAAACCCTGGGGAAAGTGTGCAAGCTTATTGCACTAGATTTAATAGTGTGTATAATGCCCTTTCCCCAGAACTAAAACCTCCACAGGGCACAGCTTTAAACAACTTCCCTGAAGGGTTTGAATCTGACATGACCTATCAGTTGAGAAAAAGAAATTTTGAAAATCTGGAAGATATGCAACAGGGTGCTCTTTCTGTTGAAGTCAACCTGATGGAAAAGAGAGCAAGAATGAAAACTGAGAAGAGAGTGTCTTTTAGAGAAGAGTTCGCTCCTTCTACTTCAAGCTCAAAAATGGAGAGGATGTTGGAAGAAATGATGAAATAGATGAGCATAATTAAGAAAGCACAAGCAAATCAAAACCAAAATCCACCCCAAAACAATCAAAACAGAAATAGAAATCAGAATTATAGAAGAGACAACAATCAAGATAAGCAAAAAGAAAGTGACCAACAGATTAGACCTCCCTTTCAACAGAACTATGTAGATCAATATGAGGAAGACAGGGAATTGGAAAGGTTGGAAGAATCACATGTAAACTTGATTGGTTCAGACAGTGGGGATGATGTTTTCCTCACTGAGGAAGAACAAGGTTTCTTCTCTTATGATCAAAATACAAACACCTATGAAGATTCTGATGACTATAGATTGGGTTTTGAAAATGCAATCATGGAGGTACATAAACAGTATGACCTTAGGAGCAAGGGAAGTATAGATAATTCAAAGGATAAGAACACTAGCACTGCTGTCAAGAAAAATGCAGAAAACCAGCCCAAGAGGACAGCAGAAAAAACCAACATTTCGGCCAAAAAACTAGACTTAAACAAAGACAAAGGTGTCCAGCCAAATGTTGAACAGAGTACCCCTAGCACTTCAGCTAGTGTTCCTAATAAAACTGTCCCAATTACCAGTCCCAACAAACTTCAACAAATCAAAGTTGCTGAGAAGAATTCAATTGAGAGGGCTGATGTAAATATCAAGAAGTCAATTATTCCTTTTAGCCTTGAGGGATAGGTTGCTAAGATGAAAATTGCCATTCCTCTAGCTGAACTAGTAACCCAGGACATGTACAAAAACCAAGTTTTAAAAGCTTTTAACTTAGGAAGTGATATTGATACCTTGAACTTGACAAATGACAAACCTGAGTTGTTATTTGGTCCTGAAGTAGAAGGGAAATATCAAGAAGGGGTTGTCCCTCCCTTCTACGTTAGCTTGAACATACATGAGAAGATTTTACACAATGCTATGTTAGACTCGGGAGCTTCACACAATCTAATGCCCAAGGTAGTGATGGAAATCTTAGGCTTAGAAATTGCTAAACCATACAAAGAGTTGTATTCCTTTGACTCAAGCAGAGTCAAATGTTTGGGTTTAATCAAAGATTTATGTGTTACTTTAGCTCAGATCTCTGCTAAGAGTATAGTTATGGATATAGTTGTAGCTGAAATTCCCCCTAAGTATGGCATGCTCTTATCAAGATCTTGGGGAGCCAAACTTCAGGGAAGCCTTCAAATGGACATGTCTTATGCCACCATCCCTGTTTTTAACCAAAACAGAAGACTGTACAGAGAATCTCACATGAAGTACATGGTGAGCAACATAGACAAACCAAACAACTCTCCAATCTATTCTATTCAATCAAGTTTAGATTCCTTTATCTTATGCAGCAAAGATGACATTACTCAACAAGATAAAGGAAACGTAGACCCAATCATTTCACCACAACAATCCAATTTTCCCTTCAATCAAATTCAAAACATTGACAATCAACAGCAACAAGAAAACGAAAATGAGTCAAATGTAATGTGGACAGTAAACTTTGATGGATCCTGTAATAAAGCAAGAGCAGGTGCAGACGTATGGATCCAAAATAAAAATCAGAGTTTTTCATATAAATTAGATTTCCCGTGCACTAACAATATCATTGAGTACAAAGCCCTCCTCCTAGGCTTACAATTGCTTAAACAATTAAAAGCCCAGAAGATATCAATCTTAGGAGATTCTGAACTTATCATAAAACAAATCAAAGGAGAATACTCAGCCAGAAATCCGAGGCTTAGGGAATATCGAAACGTTGCCCTCGATTTATTGAAAACCTTTGAAAAATACGAACTTGTTTTCATTCCTAGAGCGTTTAATCATTTAGCAAATAAACTCGCCTTTAATGCCAGTAACTGTCAAATACCTGAAATAAATGAACAACTTAGCGTAAAGGTGAAACACAGGCCTGCAGTACCTGATAAAAAAGACCACTGGCAAGTGTTCGATTCTGACCAACACATAGATCATTTTTTGAAATCAGAGAATGATTTTAGTATACCAATATCAGAAACTAGCCATAAGGAAAACTGTTTATATATCGAAGGAATCCCAGAAGCTGAAATAACACTCTGCTGTATAAATCATTACGAGAATCTGTTTGAAGCAGAGTTAATTGACAACGTGGACCAAAAAGACCTGGAAGTTTTAGAATGTAAGGACGATTCAATTCTAAGAGGTCTCTCACCTTTGGAACACCTTTTCGACTTTAATGATGTAGCCAAAGAACAAAAAATGGAGCCTGTAGAAACAAACGTAGAAGAACACAACATAGGCTCCCTAACAAAACCCAAAATGATTAAATTGTCCTACACTCTCTCAACTCATATGAAATCTCAATACATTGATCTGTTTAAGGAGTTTAAAGATGTTTTTGCCTGGGCATACACAGATCTGAAATCTTATGATACCAGCATCATTCAACACAAGATTCCCTTGAAGGAAAATCAAAAGCCCTTCAAACAAAAACTGAGGAGAATAAACCCGCTTTTATTTCCTTTAGTTAGAGCCGAAATTGAAAAGATGCATGATGCTGGCATTATAGTACCTATTAGATTTTCAGAATGGGTATCAAACTTAGTTTCTGTTAGAAAAAAGACAGGGGAGATCAGACTCTGTATCGACTTCAGAAACTTAAACAGAGCATCCCTAAAGGACAACTACCCTTTGCCCAAGATGGAACATATACTCCAGAAGGTAGTTGGGTCTAAAAGGATATCACTCTTAGATGGGTTCTCGGATTATAACCAGGTGTTAATGCTCCCAAGTGATCAAATCAAAACTGCTTTTACCACACCTTGGGGCACCTTTATGTATGTCAAAATGCCTTTCGGGTTAATGAATGCAGGGGCCACCTTCCAAAGGGCCATGGACATAGCCTTTTTTGAATATATTGGCTATTTCATAATTATTTACCTTGATGACATAACTGTCTTTTCAAAAACTGACGAAGAACATCTAATTCACTTGAGAAAAGTTTTTGAGAAGTGTAGGAAATTTGGCTTGTCATTGAATCCCAAGAAAACACTCTTTGGTCTCCAAGAAGGTAAAATTCTTGGCCACATAATTTCAGAAGAGGGAATCAAAATAGACCCTACTAGGATAGATGGCATATTGCAGATCAGCCATCCAAGGAGCCTCAAAGAATTGCAATCTTTCATCGGAAAGATAAATTTTCTGAGGAGGTTTATCCCTAATCTTGCTGAGCTATTAAAAAACATTACAAACATGCTTAAGAAAGGTGTCGGTGTAAAATGGGCTTTACCAGCTAAACAATCATTCGAACTGGTCAAACAAGCTCTTACTCAAGCACCAGTCCTGATTAGTCCAGATTTTACCAAATATTTTTACATCTTTTCCTTTGCATCTGAACATACAATAGCTGCAGTTTTACTTCAAAAGAATGATTTGGGGCAAGAACAACCAATATCTTTCTTTAGTAGGGCCTTAAGAGATGCTCCTCTCAAATATAATATCATGGAGAAGCAAGCCTTAGCATTAGTGAAAGCATTAAAAGACTTTAGGGTCTATATTTTACACTCTCACATAATTGCTTTTGTTCCACATACTGTTGTCAAGGAAATTCTAAGTCAAGACCCTGATGGTAAAAGAGAAAAATGGATTGCAACTATTCTTGAATATGAATTAGAAATTAGGCCCACCAAACTAGTTAAAGGGAAAGGGTTAGCAAAACTTATGGCTGAGTCTAACTTCCAAGCACTAGACATGAATATGGTAGATGTGTTGGAAGAAATAGAGGAATCTGATGCTCCTTTTATTGAAGAAACATTTCTGAATTCTCCTTGGTATGCTGACATTATTTATGTGCTTTTATATTTAAATGCCCCTCCTTCTTTGTCTAAAACTAAAGATAGATTTTTGAAAAAAAGGGCTTTGAGTTTTTGCATATTATATGGGGTATTATATTGGAAAAATGCTGTTGGAATTTTTCTTAAATGTCTACTTGAAGATGATGCGGGAAAGATCATGCACGAGTTGCATGAAGGAGAATGTGGAAGACACCTCTACTGGAAGGCCACAACAAACAAAATTCTTAGATCTGGTTATTACTGGCCTACCCTTTTCCCAGACACTTAAAAGTTGGTCATGTCTTGCCATAAGTGTCAAATCTTTGATGGCAAAAGAAAACTTCTTCCCTTACCCTTACATCCTATCAGAGTTGAGGCACCTTTTCAACAACGGGGCTTAGACTTCATTGGGGAAATTCACCCATCCTCCTCAGCTCAACATAAATGGATCCTCACAGCCACTGACTTCTTTACCAAATGGATAGAAGCTATACCTTCTAGAAATTCCAATGACTCTGTCATTATCAAGTTCCTTGAAACAAATATCCTATCCAGATTTGGTTGTCCCAGAAAAATCATAACAGACAATGATGCTGCTTTTAAATCTAAGAATATGGTTTATTTATGTTACAAATACCACATAACCTTGGGCCATTCCACTGCTTACTATCCCCAAGGAAATGGATTAGCTGAATCTTCCAACAAGAGTCTCATTAATATAATCAAAAAGCTGTTGGAACAAAATCAGAAATCATGGCACAGTAAACTGGTTCATGCCTTATGGGCTGATAGGTTGACTACAAAGAAATCAATAAACATGTCCCCCTATCAGTTAGTTTATGGCATGGATGCGGTCTTTCCCACCTCATTGGGAGTGCTAGTCATGAAGCTCCTTCAAGAAGTACAGATTGAAGAGAACGATATGCAGAGAAGAATCAACCAGACAATCCATTTACAGCAAACCAGAGAGGAATTCTATGAAAGAACACAGTTAGTCCAAGAGAATATGAAGAAGCTATTTGATAAAAGGACTAAGGCAAACAATTTCCAAGTTGGAAATGTTGTTCTTAAATGGGATTCAAGAAGAGAAGAGAAGGGAAAACATGGCAAGTTTGAGAACTTGTGGAAAGGGCCTTATATTGTTCATGTTGAGAGGGGTCATAATGCATTTTTCTTGAGAGAATTCAATGGAGAAGATCTGTATGGAGGTCCTGTCAATGGCAGGATGCTCAAGTATTACTTCTGCCAAGAATCTTAAGTTTTGAAGCATTTTATTTTTCATTGTAAATGTCATAGTCTAACCATTGCATTCAAAGTTTTAAAATAAAAAAATAAAAAAAAAATACAAAAAGAAAGAAAGAAAGAAAAGAGGGCAGATGGTAAAAACAATAAAGGTACAACCCCATACCAAAAAAGAGAAACAAATCTGAAAGTGTGCAATCTTAAATGCCACTCCTACTAAACACACTTCTAGTTAGTCAAACAACATAATCTTGACTAATTAGCTTTTGAATTTACTACTGGTAGGATAGTGAAATTGATTTGCCAAACTGTTTAAACTTGGCTTATTAGTAGGTAGATTAAGATAGAAATGAAAGGTTCAAACATGTTCAAAACCTGAACCTAAGTTTCCAAGCAATAGATGACTCAAATCTGTTTTATTTTCTGAGTCAAGAGGTGTAAATCTGGTTCTAATCAGCTCAAAATCTGAACCAGAAAACAAGAAGAACAGCTCAAGTAAGAGTCAAAACAGAGTTGTAAAAGGGAAGGCAGTACTTTGAATTTTTAGATCTTAAAAGCTTTCCATTTTGATTTAATTTTTCTGCAAAATAAATGTCTATGTGTAGCTTGTCTTTTATGCCATGGACCAACATCAAGTAAGACTGTTTAATCCTCACTTGCAAGCTTTTTAATTTTCTGTTGTAGAAATTAGAGAATAAAAATCTGTTGGACAGTTTAATCCCGACAGATGATAGATTAGGTAGAGAAGCATCTGAAACTCAACTGTCTAATCTAAGTTCAGGGAGAAATAAGGAGTAGAAATAGATTAGATTTCCTACTTTCAAAAAAGAATAAAATGTTGTAAATAGAGTTTGCCAATCCAAGTGCACTCTAATGAAGAAAAAATGTTAGAGCTGTAGGATTGGGTAGGTAGAAAGCTTGTAGATGAAGATCCATTGTTTTCATAACTGCTAATATGTTTTCAGAGCAAGATCATCCTAGCAAAGGAAGAGCAGCCCAATGGATCAGGCACAGGTCAGCCTCCCAGAGAATGCAAGTCTGAAGTTTTTGATGCCTTCAAGAAGGCACCATCCCCAAGTGGAGCCACTGTTAGCCATCTATAAAATTTTTCATACCAAATGGTAGCTAAAATTTTTTTAGCCTTCAAGGAACAAATTTCATTGCTAAAAATTGTTGGCTCTTGAAGAGTCTAGAAGGCCTCATGCCTCTGTCCAAAATCTTCATTGTTGTTCCCATTTTGTACTTAGAAATTCTGCTGAAATCATTAGAAGAAACTACTGAAAAAACCATCATTTTCCCCTTCCCCCACCTCTTCCAAACTAACCTTCATTTGCTCTCCATTTTTCCCCACAAATTTCCTCTATTTTTCATTTTTTCCTTTCATGAAAACCCCCTTCCATATCTTAAAAAACTCATTTTTTAACTATTTTTAAACCCATCAAAATTCCATTTAAAACTATGAAGGATTCATGAAAATACAAGTTTTTCCTATAGACTTAAGCCCCTTGGGCTAAGTCCTAACCACTTCCCCCCACATACCCATGCGTTAAAACCAAACGCCAAAGCCTTTCGGTGCTAATTCAATCACACATTTTCAAAAGTGCGCAAGTCTTGTGCCATGGACCGAAAGTTCCGATTGTGATTGGCTTTTTATGTGTTTAAAGCTCTCGATTACATTATTTTCCATATAACCATAAAGCCCGCCTCAGGCGCTTAAATCCCTATATATTTCACTCCCGATCTATATTTTTCTTTGTAAAACCCAAAACCCACTTTTCCACAGTTTTAAGTTAAAAACCCGAAGCACGTGTTTTAAATATTTAATGGGTTGATTAAAAGACTGATCGCGCAATCGCAATCGGAGAAAATACAATGGGTTGATCAAAAATACCGCATCGAAATTTTGCGATCCGATTAAGTTCCTGTGCTATAACCCCTGCCCCTTCCACTTTCCATTCATATATCCTATGCTTGGGACCAAAGGGTTAGGTCCCAAGGCGCTTATCGCATCGCAAATCTTCCAATGGGTTGATTGAAAAGCCCGGGCCCGAAAATGCAATTGCGATTGGCCCTTGTTATATAAAGCCCCGGGCCCATTGTATTCCATAAGTCCAAAGGCCCCGCATTCGGGCGCTTATCCTATATCACATATATATCCCGTCCAAAACCATAAAAAACCTTTGTTATTTATAAACTTTGGGTTTTATTTTATTTTATAAAATTCTCCGTCGGAGCGATTTCTCAATAAATCTACACCGTCGATCTAATCCATACATCAGACGGTGCGAAGTTCATCTCCCCATGGTCCCCACCGCCCATAAGCTGATTGCCCAAAACTGGCGGTATCCATTGCACCGCCTTTGGGGCAAGGGTGGTTTTTTCCTGATGGCCAGCGATTCTATACAACGGTTGACACGCGTCCCCTGTACCTTTTTCAAAACCGTCGTCCGTCGCGCATAACCGCAATCCATCGCGCATTATTGTTCGGACGTGGATGTCCAGCGATATTTCCGTGGACCGTCCGATCTGGGGCGGGCCATCCAACGGTTATCGCTCGCCGAAGATGCACGATAGTTAACTCTGATGCACACGCAATAACTCAGGGTACGGCGTGCCATCCAGTTAATATCCGTCGTCGATCTGATCTGCAGATCAACGGTCCACGTTTCATCGCCCATATTCTCTCCCTTTGACTTTCAACTTCCGTTCTCGACCGCCGATCCGTCGATCTGATCTGCAGATCGACGGTCCACGTTTCATCGCCCATATTCTCTCCCTTTGACTTTCAACTTCCGTTCTCGATCGTCGATCTCTACGCGATCGACGGCTCAGATTTAATCTCTTTTCCATCCAGTCCACGATCTCTCTCGATCAATCCTGACTGTTGGATGATGCCATCCAACGGCTATGCTCTTTCCCCCGCCTTCTAAAGCAGTTTATCCAAAAAAATGCAGGATTTCTTTATAATTTTATGTTTTATGCAGGTTTTAAAAGGTTTCCGTCGTTATATTGAAGAAAGGCCAGGAGTTGGGAATGACGATTCCTGTGCTTTCGGCCCATAAAGAGAACCATTCACAGGGCTTCTTTCAAACGTTTTATCAGCGTTCCATGGGCACCGATACTATAAAGGCCCTTCGTGGCTCTGCACATTGACAAGACACTACGTTTTTAATGCAATTTCAAAAGAGTATAAGTTCTGAAGAATAGAGCGCAGCAAGCAGAAGATTAAAGACAAGTCTGGGAAATTACGGCTAAAAATAATTATCAAAAGCCTAATTCCATGGATTAAAAACAAGTCAACAGAAATCATAAGTGTTTAACAGGCAGAAAGGCCTCCACCGCCACATTTGAGGCGAATTGATTCCTCAGCTACCACAGAGCCACCTGTTGCCTCAAACCTTTCAAAACAGAGGCCGAAGTTATTGCAGAACCAAATATTTTTCCTCAGCGCAGCCAGGGAGTTACTTCTGCAAGGAAATCAATGCAGAAATATCTGCAGAGTTACTCCAAACATTACACAGAGCCTCAAAGTCAATAAAATCTCCCACCGAGCTTTGATATTTGTTGTAAAACAATTAATACAGTAGTCCACTTGTAAACTTCTCCATCGAGCCCCTCAAAAGGCCAAGAAGTCTTGAATCTGTATTAATTACCTTAAGAGATCTTTTATCAGATCTCACCTCCTCATCCTTCTATAAATACTTCTGTAGAAGATGAGAAATTGTTGGTTGATTGGTTGTTGTTTGATCACAAGTTGTAATACTGAAACCCTCTGAAATAAATACATAGTCTGCTGAAGTTGAAGAAGAAACTAGAGTCTTTGAAGTCTTGATGATGTTGTTGCATCCTTGTTCCTGAGAAGGCTCTATCATTGGATCCATGAGCTTGGATGTTGGTGAAGTATTCTGAATTGTTTTATGTTTTTCCCCTGTTTTCATTATGTTCCATAATTTCTTACTACAGTAGGCTGAAAGTTTTAGGCTAAGAAATGACTCTTGGAAGCACCTTAGATCTATTCACCCTTCACTGTTTAATGTTTTCTGCTGCTGAAGTATTTTAGAGGCTTTAATCTTTCTCTTTAGTCTTCATGCTTGTGTATTTCCTTAATAGTTTGAATAGTTGGTTTCAGCATGATTATGGTTTGCCCTGCTTGTCTGCTCCCACTTAAAAACCGTTATTGAAGTCTCCCTTTGAAGTTCTTTGCTTCAGTGAATCAGAGAGGTCTGTTTTGATCTTTCCCTTTGTCCTCACTTAAACAGTTGGCTTAAAGGTCATTATAATTATGATCATAGATGTTTTTAGGTGTTCCCTCTTCTATGACTGTAATTATCAGTAAATATTTAATGTTTTCTAAGTCCTTTAGAATAAAATCTTTGAGGAAATAAGGTGTTCCCCGAATCTTAGATTTCATTTTAAAAGTTGTTTTGGAGTCATTATTTGCTTAAGGTGTGATTTGTAGATTTCATGGTTAGCCCTGTCTATCAAAGAACTCTTTATTGTTCAAGTTATGCTTACAAATTCCCTCTGTTGAGAATTAAAATTCTCTTTCCAAATCATTAATGTTCATCTCGTTCCAAAAACAAAAGGATCTTGTGGCCAAGTTAGATTTGCCCTTTGATATCCCATATCCATTGATGAGTTTGTTATGACCTTTTCTTGAATCCATTGCCCAATGAAATAGATATTTTGTTGTCCTATATATCTTTCCTAGGCCCTTCATGTTCTGCTGTATCATTCCAACCAAACAATCAAACAAATAAACACCCACACTTAATAGCTAGTCTAAAATCAATATTCTGGCACACAAGATAAACCTTTGCAAATAAAAATTTGAGAGATCCCTCTCTAAGGACAGGAGGACTAGATCCTGCAACTCTAAAGATTTGTTCTGATATTGCCTTGTCTTTTGATTTTCCAAACTATCAAAACACGGGACACCAACACTCTCAACTTAATTTGAGAGAATATCCTTATATCTAGTGAAATTCCTTGAGGCTTCACAATCAATTAACCACTAATCTAAGGTGTTTGGAGGAGAGGAAGTAGATAAAGAAAAAATGAGATAATACTCATCTTTTTTTTCAACAACATTATTTTCATCATGACTAGCATTTCTTGTGGAACTCTTGAGAGGTCAATTATCTCCTTCTCAAGCTACAGGAGCATTCCATTTTCCTTTGTAGTTAGACCTATTTTTTCTTTGATTGTTGTCATTGTACCTTGGCACATTCTTATTTTGAGGACATTCTCTAGCATAGTGACCAAACTTGTTGCAATTGAAGCATGTTCCTTTGCATTTTCCGTTGAATCCCTTTTTCAATCCAAAACCATGCCTTCTTGAATTTTATGGACCAATATCATTTTCTCCTTTTAGCATGTATAGAGAAAGAATTAGGTTCACTTCCATCAACAAGCTTATCTCTCTCCATCATCCTTATTTCCTCTTGAGAACATCTAGCCAATAGCTCATCAAAACCAGGTATCTTGTCATTGTTGAGAATGGTGGTGACAAATGTTTCCCATGGCCTTGTAAGACCTCCAAGTGCAATAAGGGTGAGTTCCCTATCAATAGTAACTTCTCCAATAGATAAAAAATAATTCTTTACTTGAGTTATTCTCATAAAATATAATTGTATCCCCTTTTTCCATTTTGATATCCTTCAACTTGTTCTTGAGAAAGAGAATTTGATTTGCATTGTTGACTTTGAACATCCCTATAAAATTATCATGCATTTCCTTGGAAGTTACTAGATCAGAAATATAAGAGATTAAATGATTTTGAATGGAGTCAACTAAGATTTCCTTAGATTTGGAATATCCTTTTCTATACTTCGTTCTAGTAGAAACATGTGCATTTGAAGGAGGTTCCACCACTTTCCCTTGCACATAATCGAATAGTTAATGTTCCTCCAAGGTCAAATCAAGAGTCATCTTCCAGGCATGATAATCTGATTTGTCATTGAGCTTATCCTATGTCTTGAAATAAGAGTGATAATCCATGGCGACTTGTTCCAATAATCATTGTTCAACAACAACAAGTATTCCAACAATGATTTCTCACTTCTTTCTTGGGCTTTGTCTCCACCTTGGCTTTGATACCATGTTAAATTTTGCGGCATGTTCTTTGCTCACAACAATTTCTTCAATGTTTTATTAGCCCAATAACAACTTTACTTTAGATTCCAATAGCAATCACATTAAAACTTCAATAGCATTCACTTTAGATCATCATTGACAATAATTGTAGATAGAACATCAACAATAAGTACAAGAATATATGAGATGATAAATGAATTATATAAAATGAATAGTTTCAAGTGAATTTTATTCTCAAGATACCCAAGAGGCATGTATATTTGAAAATTGGATAACGTATCTCTGTAAATTAAATCATAGTAAGCTCACACATTTACATTTTTACCCATATTTGTTAAAGTGTTGAAAAACCCATAAATAATGGTGGGTAGTAACTCCTGATGAGTATATTTATTTACATAATTTTCCTTATCCCATTTTTTATGCAAATACTTTCTTGCATTATGGTGGGTAGTAACTTATGGTAAATATGTTATTTATGAGAGTACGAACTATTTTCAATGAATGGTTATTTACAAGAGCATGAACTATATATATATATATATATATATATATATATATATATAAGGCTTATAAGAAGGGGAATTAGCCCCTAGTTGCACTCTTTAACAGGGGCCCAAGCCCACTAGAGGATCATATTGACACATGTAGGGGATGCATTAATATCCATGGGACTCCATCATGTGATATGGAATTATCTCATCTTATGGGAAACATCAACACGATCAACAAATTGTTCATTGCGAGATAATGCACTTGGACCAACAGTGCCCCTAGTCGGCTTAGAAATATATAATGGTTTGGTAGTTGATCTGAGGCCCAGAGGAGGTTTTTCTCATCCTTGAGACATGAGAGGGAAATCATGTTAAAATTATGCAACTGCAGTCAAATTCCACTTTGGACTACTCACTTGATAGAGATGATGATGACATTGAGTTCCTCTTTTTGAGAGGACCAAGATAGACCTAAATATCACTATTGTTTTTATAAGCATAATTTGGCTTTTGATTTTGCACCCACTCATGGATATTGGATCAGGTTAACTTCACTCACATACACATTTGGATAGGTCGGCCTCAACATCAAATGGACATCATTGGACACCCCTTAGAAGCTTTTATATACAAGTGACCTAGAAGCTCATTTGGACATCAAAACATCAAACATATTCTTCTCTTCTATCTCATTGGGTTTGACACATTGGTGAAGGAAAAGGTTGCACGGAGCTCTGAAGTCAAAAATATAAAGCTCATACAAAAGATAGGGTTTTTTTCTGGACGCTGGCACAAAAATGCTAAATTTTGTCCCTAGACGCACATATGTTATGGGCAAGGTAGCGTCTAGGACCTAAAGATGCACCCATGCTAACCTGAAGGTAGCGTACATGGATTTGACTATAGTTTACCATCATCCGAATATTTATGAAGCCGTCTGAAGTCTGAATCAAGTTGTCTCTAATATATTTTGCCTCTATAAACAGGTTTATGAAGTTGTTGGGTTGTAATGTTGATCATATTGTATTAGGCTCATTTTACTCTCTATTGAACATATTATGACAATATAATAGACAAGGATTTCAAAGGGTTTTCCCCATAGTGGGTTTCTCCTGGGCCTTTGGCCAAATCTAGTGTCTCTTGTTGATGTGTCGATTGTCTCCTTTGTCATTTCATTTATTGTTCTATCTTCAATTAATTTTGATGAATGGAAATACTAATTCTGATTGGAAATATTTGTTAATTTTAGACAACTAGGTCCAAAATCCATGTTGTGATTATTAGATGAAGATGCCAATATTTTTATTGGACTCCTCTTTCGGAGAGGTGCAAGATCGATCTAAAGATCATCTTAATCCAATGAGATGAACATTTATTTTGAATGTATTCAAAATATGTGCAGGTCAGCCTTAAGGTTTTGTGCCCCAACAGTTGTGTCACACACCCTCATTGATGGATATATATTGGTCAACGTTGGAGGAAATTTTCACTCATCTCATCCTCACACATTTCTCTCTCCTCATCTGATTGGTTCGATGACCTTGGAGGCTCTTCTCTTCACATGTGGGAAAATTTCAGGAGCAACACATTTCTGTTTTCGGCCTAGGGTTCTGCAGTAGCGTTGACCAGCATTGACTTTGGTCAACGCAAGGTAAAATGGACCTGAAACTCTCCCATAATTTTGTTTTTCCAAATCCACTTTTTTGGCACTATTTCGGAGGCTAGACGTTGACTTTGACTTGGCTGTGTTGACCTAGCTGCTGCTGCTGTTTGCGTTGACCATTGACTAACATCGTTGACTTTTGGTTGACTTTTGAGTTGACCATTTTGGCTGTCCTAGATGGTTGTGTGACACTTCTAGTTGGCTAACCATATTGAGACTTTGCTAGTTGAAGCATCCTACTAATTTCCGTAACGCACCAACACACTTATATATTTTGGCTTGTCTTCTGTCGATCTACTTTTATGTTCTATCAGCATTTTACTTTATTGTTTATGTGATTGCTGTCTGATATTGGGATAAAAAGTAAAGTTGCATCAAGCATAGAACATCTACAAAAAATTACATGGTATCAGAGCTAAGGTGAAGACAAAGCCCTAGTTTGTAGCAATCACTGAATAAGAGCATGGGTTACTCTAACTACAATGGCTTTAAGGCTAACAATAAATTGACTGGGAAGGATGAATTCCATGCCTGGAAGATGAAATTGGATCTTATGTTGGAAGACCAAGATGTCATGGACTATGTTCAGGGAAAAATTCAAGAGCCTCCATCCACTACAACTGTTGTTGCCAAATCAAAGTACAAGAAGGGGGAAATCAAAGAAAAGCTGATGATGAGGGACTCAATTCATAAGAGTCTGGTTGCCTACATATCTGAGCTGGGCACATACAAGGAGATGTATGATAAGTTGGTCAACATGTTCAAGGCCAACAATGTGAATCAAGTCCTATTCTTCAAGAATGAAGAATCTGAAGAAAGGCAGGGATGAGTCTGTTCAATCATATTTTCTGAAGCTAACCAAAATCAGGAATAATATTTTGGCTATTGGGGAGACAATAGCTGATCGAGAAATGGTTCTCACCGCACTTGGAGGTCTCTCATCCGAATGGAATGTGTTCAACACTACCATTCTCAATAACAATGTGATACCTAACTTTGAAGAATTACTATCGAGATGCATACAAGAAGAGACAAGGATGAAGGAATATGAAAATGAAGGAAATGCTGCCTTCGCTACTCCTTCTAGAAATAAGAACTTTGGTGGTCCAAGGAAAAAAGGAAGAGCAGGGGCCCAAGGAAAGAAGGGCAAGTGTTACACTTTTCAGAAGCCAGGTCACTATGCTAGAGAATGCCCTTTCAAGAAGGATTCTCCCAACGATGATGACAACAACAAAAACCAGAGGAATGGCAATAAAAGGAACAACAAGTTCAAGGGGAAGACGAAGGCTCCCTCCGGTAGAAATGGTCAACCTTTCAAAAGGTCAAGAAATTCCAGGTATGAGGAATCAAATTTTGTTGATAAAAGAAATGAATTCATTCTTGTATCTCCTCTCTCTACTGCAACTCCGCCTGAAACTATAGATGTCTGGTTAATAGATAGTGGTGCCTCAAGGCACATCACTGGGTTCAAGGAAGCACTTTCTGATATGGTTGAGAAGGATACTAATCTGGAAATTATCCTTGGAGATAATGCCACATATCCCGTGAAAGGGACAGGGACTATGACCCTCCACTTGTCTCAAGGTCAAGACCTCCGCTTACAAGATGTACTCTATGTACCTGATTTGAAGAAGAACCTTGTGTCTATATCGACAATGGAAGAAAAAGGTTTCAATGTGGCATTCATTGATGGGAAGGTGTGTATCTAGAAGAAGAGTTTCAAGGAAGCTATCACGATTGGGTTTAGAGTTGATACACTCTACCAGATTGGAGGAAGTCTACTGGGAGCGATGACGTGTGATACTATCCGACAGACTAAACTATGGCATCGGAGGTTTGGACACCTTCACTATAAATCCCTTCCCGAAGCAAGGAAGGTAGTGACGGGGAAGCGCAAGTTCTCAAAATAATCATGAAGTTGTATTTAAGGGTTGTACCGAAGGAAAGCATACAAAGGGACCTTTCCCCTCAAGTGTCACAAAGACATCTGATGTCTTGCAATTGATACATTCTGATCTGTCTGGGATGCTGCCCATGACATCCTTGGGAAGATGTTCTTATTATATGACATTCATAGATGACTTATCTCGCAAAAATTGGAAATACTTCTTGAAAAATAAGGATGAGGCTTTCATGTGGTTTCATACCTTCAAAGCCTTGGTGGAAAATTTGACAGGGAAGAAGATCAAGATATTGAGGATCGATAATGTCACTGAATATGAGACGAACGAGTTCAAGAAATTTTGCAGAGAATTTGGCATCAAGAGGGAGACCACAACTGTCTATACTCCTGAGCAGAATGGCGTTGCTAAACGAAAGAACATGAACATTGTGGAAGCTGCCCGTGCCATGCTATATGACCAAGGTCTACTGAAATTTCTATGGGGAGAAGCTGCAAACACTACTGTGTACATAAAAAACCAATGCTCGCATTCTGCTCTGGACTCCAAACCTCCCAAAGAGGTTTTCTCTGGTAAGAAACTTGACATCTCACATTTTAGAGTTTTTGGATGTCCTGTTTATTTTCATTTGCCGAAAGATAAGGTGAGCAAGCTGGATGCTTCTGGAAAGAAGGGAATGTTTGTGGGCTACAACGAAACTTCTAAGGCCTATAGAGTCTATGTGCCTAGTGAAAGAGAAGTGGAGATATGCCACAATGTCACCTTTGACGAAGATGCTTCCCTGAGGAAAGTAGTCAATCTTCTGAGATCTGAGGAAGATCATGAAGCAAGGCCTGGAAATCAAGAAGAACCGAAGGATGAGACGATGCCCGATGTTGAAGGACCAATGGACCCGATTGATCCACCTCCTTCGATGAGGAAGAGATCATCATGGCTCAGGGACACTCTCGAGGATGTCGAGGGACATATGGCCCCAAAGGGGGACATTCCGTGAAAACAAGAAGCTAAATAGATACCAAGGGTATCTAGTAGCCATGAGTACTATTGTAAAATCTGAGCCTGGATATTTTGAGGAAGCCATAAAGCATCAATTCTAGAAGGATGTTATGCACAGAGAATATGAGTCCATCGTGAAGAATGATGTCTGGGATGTGGTTCCAAGACCGGAGGACTAAGCAGTTGTCACCTCGAAATGGCTCTACAAGATCAGGCATGGATCTGATGGGAGTATTGAAAAGTTCAAGGAAATATTCGTTTCCCGTGGCTTCTCTAAAAAATAAGGGGTAGACTATGATGATATATTTGCACTTGTGGCCCGATATACCACCATCTGATCTATCATAGCTCTTGCTACTACACAAGGATGGAGTCTTCATTAGATGGATGTGAAGACTGCATTTCTACATGGTGCGATAAAGGAAGAGGTGTATGTGGAGCAACCTCTGGGGTTCAAAGTCTAGGATCGGGACACCCATGTCTACAGGTTGAAGAAAACCTTTTATGGGTTGAAGCAAGCACCTAGAGCTTGGTACGAGAGGATAGATAGCTACCTGATGAAGCTGGGCTTCACTCGTAGTAATGTTGATCTGAAACTTTACTTCAAGGTTGATAGAGAAAAGCCTCTCATTTTGCTGTTGTATGTGGACGACCTCTTCCTGACATATGTTGACCCTCTCATTCATCAATGCAAGAGGGAGCTCACTACTGAGTTCGAGATGAAGGACCTAGGACTGATGCATTACTTCCTGGGCCTGGAGGTCTGGCACATACCTGGCGAGATTTTCCTTTCTCAAGGAAAATACATTGTGAAGCTTCTGGAAAGATTTGGTATGGTGGACTGTAAGTCTGTGTTGACACCGATGGAACTACACTTTAATAAGTTGAGTGGCAGCGTTGTTGGGCCCGTGCTAGCAAATCCTACTAAGTATCGTCAACTCGTAGGGGCCCTAATGTTCTTAGTGAACACCCGTCCAAACGTATGTTTTGCAGTGAACACTTTGAGTCGACATATGGTTGAGCCTCATAACATTCACTAGGTTGGTGCCAAAAATCTATTGAGATATCTTCGGGGCACGATAAAACATAGGTCGAGATACACTGTCAGGAGCGCGACATTCCATGGATATACTGATGCCGATTGGGCTGGCAGTGTAGTGGATCATAAGAGCACATCGGGATGTTGCTTCACACTTGGTTCTACTTCGATATCATGGATGAGAAAGAAGCAAAAGTCGGTGGCTTTGAGCACCGCATAGGCTGAATACATTGCAGCGAGTATGGCCTGTTGTGAAGCAGTTTGGTTGTGAAAGCTCTTTAGTGAGCTGTTCGGGCATGTGCTAGATACCACCGTGATACTCTGTGATAACCAAAGTGGGATTCTCTTGTTTGAGAATCCTATGTTCCACGACCGATCCATGCATATTGATATCAGGTACCACTTTATCCAGGATATGATACATCGAGGCGCTGTAAGGATCGATTATATAGGAGTTGATG
The DNA here is from genome assembly GCA_034641835.2 of Pinus albicaulis. Taxonomy (NCBI): domain Eukaryota; kingdom Viridiplantae; phylum Streptophyta; class Pinopsida; order Pinales; family Pinaceae; genus Pinus; species Pinus albicaulis. The sequence continues at coordinate 1,348,533,500 of CM076572.1, read as the reverse complement.
AGCAGGTCGCGGATATTCTCACAAAGCCCCTGGGGAAGGTCAAATTCCTAACCTTCCGCGAGAATCTTGGTATCGCAGAATGACCCTATATTGAGGATCTTGTTGGATGATGAGCTCTGGGAGCTCTAGGGGGCTTTGGGGATAACTTCTCGAAGCTATAAGCAACCATAGGGCTAGGCTTACCGAACCTTGTTGGTGTGCTTCTGCCCCACCATTATGATGATTAAGTTGGTTCGACTTTCATTATATGTGCCCCGTAGGCATCCTACCCATTGAGTTCAAGGCTCATGGGAAGTACCTCTCATTTGGCCAGTGAGGTGGGAAAAGCTAAATACTAATGGATGCATCAGAGGTTGCCGTACTCTCTATCTAGGATGGCACGATCCAACAACTTGATCTCGGATCAAGTATAGTGAGGTTTCAGACCTCCAAATGACTTTGGGTCAGGTAAACCAACTTCGGGTTCATATGAGACTCTTTGTGAGTCCTATAAAGGTTTCAAACCTCTAGGCTGAATCTGTCAACCAGGAATGATGTCTTTGTGATTGACCCACTTCTGTTTTGAAATAAGGAAACCAATAAAGCAAGTTACGACAAGATGATGCACGATGTTTGGATTGCATAGGTGGATGGAGTTCTCCCTAGTTGAGAGGGAGTGTTAATTTTGGACAACTAGGTCCAAACTCCATGTTGTGATGCTCAGATGAAGATGCCAATATTTTTATTGGACTCATCTTTCGGAGAGGTGCAAGATTGATCTAAAGATCATCTTAATCCAATCAGTAGAGCATTTATTTTGAATTTATTCAAAATATGTGCAGGTCAGCCTTAAGGTTTTGTGCCCCAGCAGTTGTGTCACACACACTCATTGATGGATATATATTGGTAAACGTTGAAGAACATTTTCACCCATCTCATCCTCACACATTTCTCTCTCCTCATCTGATTGGTTCAATGACCTTGGAGGCTCTTCTCTTCACACGTGGTAAAATTTAAGCAACAACATATTTCTGTTTTCAGCCTAGGGTTTTTGCAGCAGCGTTGACTAGTGTTGACTTTGGTCAACGCAAGGTAAAACAGACCTGAAACTCTCCCAGAATTTCAATTTTCCAAATCTGCATTTTTTGGCACTATTCTTGAGGCTAAACATTGACTTTGAATTGGCTGCGTTGACCTAGCTACTGCTGTTGTTTGTGTTGACCATTAGCTGTCAGTGTTGACTTTTGGTTGACTTTTGAGTTGACCGTTTTGGTTGTCCTAGAGGGTTGTGTGACACTTCTGGTTAGCTGACCATATTGAGACTTTGCTGGTTGAAGCACCCTATTGATCGCCATAACACACCAACACACTTGTATATTTTGGCTTGTCTTCTGTCGATCTACTGGTATGTTCTATCAGAATTTTACTTTATTGTTTATGTGATTACTGTATGATATTGGGATAAAAAGTAAAGTTGTATCAAGCATAGAACATCTATAAAAAATTACAATATTGCTAATTGAAGTTTGCAAATGGGCTAAAGTAATTGATACAACATAGAACAATCTGAAAATTAACATGGTATCAGAGCTAAGGTGAAGGAAAACCCCAAGAGGAGACAAGGATTGGAGCAATCATCTTTGGAAATGTTGCAGGAGCCCATATAGTCAAATCAATATGTCAACCACCTTCAAGGAGAATGAGAATTTGGGCGTCTAATATAATTTTCTTGCATGGAAATTCAAGTTGGAAATCATAGCTGACAACAATGATGTTTAGGACTACATTCAAGGAAAGGTACCTGAGCCTCCAGAGAATGCATCCGCTGCTGCCAAGAGTAAGCATAATAAGGTGAGAATAAACCAAAGAAAATTATAGCTGACGGTTTACAAGACAAGTTACTTGTATATGTTGGAAACTGGAGAAGGTCTAAGGACATTTATGATAAGATAACATGCATGTATTGGGTCAAAAATTTAAATGAAATCCTCACCTTGAAATATCAACTCAAAGGCACCAAGATGAACAAAGAAGAATCCATACAATCCTACATAATGAGGATATATCGTGTTAGAGATCAATTGTTAAGAGTTGGAAAAGTTGTGCCTAACAGGGAACTGGTGGTCATGACTTTGAGAGGTCTCCCTCCTATTTTGGAAACATTCATCACTACTATAAGCAACCCACTACATACATCGCTTATGACAATAAGAAGAAGAAATGGAAAGGATGAACATCAAATTCAAGAATGCCTCCTCTTCGAAATCAAAATAAAAGAAAATAATACTCGCACATTGAATGCTACAATTGTCAGAAGAAGGGTAATTATGCTCGAGATTGCCCTGAGAAGAATAATGGACTATATTATAATACTAGAAGCAACAATAACATGTTCAATGAAACACTTTTGAGGGAAAAGTTCTTACTTGTCTCGTTGGATTACGTATGAAAGATGAATTCGCTTTGGGAACAAGATATGAATGACTCTACAGGGTCACTGGAAGGCCACTATTGGCATTGGTTCATATTACAAATAATATAAGCGAATTATGGCACAAAATGCTATCTCATCTTCATTACAATCCGCTTCCGAATTTGGAGAACTTGGTCTCAGGGATTCCAAAGGTTCAAGCTCAACATGATGGAGTATGTTCAGGATGTGCCAGTGGAAAGATGACAAGGGGACCATTCCAAAACCTTTGAACTGAGTGGTCTGATTCCCATACATTCTCTTGGTAACCATCTCTATTATATCACTTTCATTGATGACTTTTCAAGAAATATATGGATATATTATCTGAAGCATAAGGATGAAGCATTTGAAAAGTTCAAGGAGTTCAAAGATTTGATCGAAAATCAAACATGGGAGAAAATCAAAATATTCAAGTCCGACAATGGTGGAGAGTACACTTTAAATGAATTCATTGATGTTTGCAAGAAGGAAGACATAAAAAAGGAGACAACTACACCATATACTCCCAAACAAAATGGAGTAGTCAAAAGGAAGAACATGCCCATTGTAGAAGCCACTCGTGCCATGCTCCATGATCATGTAGGTTTTAATCCTGAACAGAAATTATCTACACATGAATCTTATAACATAAAATAAACAAAAGCGAGAGCATAAAACATAAAACAGATAAACATAGATATTTTCCCCTGGATCCCAAATCGAGATGACCAGCTTGATTTTTCATTATATTCCTTTTAGTGTTACAACACATATATATACATGCCAAAGCATACATGAACCCTAATCCATTAACCCTGGATTAGACAATAACTGTAGTTCCCTTGACCGGATCTACAAAAATACCAGGGGCCGAAAACCATCATACCCCAAAACCATGTGCAAAACCATGCACAAAACCATGGGCACAGACTACCCACCGGAAATTAAGGACCAAAGAATTTTCGCCGGGGCACTGCCCCGGACCCCTTGCGCCCAGCGCAAAGGGGGGGCTATCGCCCCCCCTCTTACCCCCGCGTGCGCGCTTATTCGTTGAAATAATATAACACATACCCAACATTCTCCCACTTGTTGTTTTCTTTCCACAGGGAGCCACAAGAGAGCTTAGTCATTGGCCCAATTCTTCAACACCCATTGTTTCTCTACACAAAGAGAACTTTTGAGTGCTCACAGACTTCGTCAATGCATCTGCAACATTCTTCAAAGTGTCCACCTTTACCAGCAACACCCTTTTAGCCTCAACCATATCTCTAACAAAGTGATATTGAACATCAATGTGCTTTGTCTTTGAATGATAAGCAGGGTTCTTAGCCAAGAAAATTGCACTTTGGCTATCACGGTCTATCCTTATAGCTTGTTGTACCAACCCCATACTTGAACACAATCTCTGCAACCAAACTGCTTCCTTGCTTGCATGAGTGGCTGCTATGTATTCTGCCTCTGTAGTTGAAAGTGCCACTACAAACTATCTTTTACTCATCCAACTGACTGCACCTCCAAATAGGCTAAACACATACCCACTTGTAGATCTTCTTTGGTCTAGATCTCCAGCCCAGTCTGCATCAACAAAACCACGAATGTCCAACATTATTTCCAATCTTGGTCTTCCCTGGTAGCACAAGCCATAATCACTAGTGCCACGTAAATATCTGAAAACCCGCTTCACTGCTGTCCAATGCTCCTTCCCTGGGTTTGACATAAACCTGCTCAATACTCCCACTGCATGTGCAATGTCTGGTCTAGTACATACCATTGCATACATCAGGCTACCCACTGCACTTTCATATGGAACACGGGACATATCCTCCTCTTCTTCTTGTGTCTTGGGACACTGTTCAACAGATAGCTTTACACCTACAGGAATAGGAACATTCAC